>SAYR01040029.1:960247-975588 GCA_004382745.1 Argopecten irradians irradians
CTTATTTACAGTAATCATAGAAGAGGTAAGTAATATAAATAATATACATGTAAGAAGAGGTAAGTATATTAAATTTAAGTTATAATGTATTAAGAGGTAAGATAATAAATATTGCATAATAGAAAACTATTTAGGTTTTAGTTTGTATTTGTTGGTATATAAAATTTATTTTGAGAGAAAGAGCAGATATTTGATTGAATAAATTATTGAAATTTAAAAAAAAATTTTTTTGTATTATGGTGTAAAAGTAATAATGTTATGCAAAACATTTAAATGAATACAAGAAGAGAAACTTTTAAGAAAAGACTCAATTAATTTGGACAGATTAGGTCCAATTGAAGCAGAATTTATTTACTGGATCCTCCGTTTAAGTTGTACGGTGGTAATGAACCTGCAACTTAATAATCATGTCTGTTAAGGCCCCGTAACCTTCCGAAACATCTTTAATTCTTAAAAATGGGAATTCTAAAACGTGATTGTAATTTCTTGCTTTATCAGTAGGCATGATTAATTAGGCTTAAGTTTTGAATACTTAGCACTATCATTCCTGTTCTAAACAATGCATTTCAATATAAAATTTGAATATTAATTTTTTATAATGTCGTCGTCTTATGTTTCCTGCCATTGCTGTTAATTACAGCCATAGTTGACTAACACTGCATCAGACGTCAAACAGCAAAAAAGATTCTTCATTATTAACAAATATTATGCAGGGAAATCTTGCTATTTGGTTTATGTTTGGACCTCATTTTAGACGCCAATTTTTAACATTTTCTTAATATTAATCATTGATCTTTAAGACACTTGTTTAATGAACATATACAATTTTTCTGCATGCTTTGACTTTGGTTAAACATATGTAAGTCCCAAATCATTACCCCCTGCATCAGTCGACGATTGCCTGGCCGCCATAATGTATGGATATCAATAATATACATAGTGTAATATGTCGGTATATTTGTCCTTTTCAGCCTGAGGATGAATCGTGCCCAAATGCTGCATGCACGCTGGCGCTGTCTAACTGGTTCGCTGAGGTGATCGAGCTGAGGAGGAAAGCCCAGGAGTATCGTAAGAGGGCAGTGGTGTACCATCATTTCTCTCCGGGAACACGCTGTCCCAGCTCTGATGGCTCAACAGGCTGGAAGGCCAATGGGACATACACGTCATCAGAACGAAAATAGAGAGGACGGAGTCCTATGTCTGCCTTGTCACTTGGAAACAGGGTCAGCAAGAAATCGGCAGCATCTCGGTAAGCCTTCTTTTATTATTATATATCATAACATTATTTTCTCAAAAAATTGTATTTTTCGAGTTTCCTTTTTTCGAATTGTGGTGTCCATTGTGTTAGTGGTAAGTTCTGGCCCTGTCAAAGTTCAATCATGACCTCTTGTCTAGGTTGACTTTGGGAGTTGTGTACCTTTCACTAACATTTCTTCTTAATTTTCTGGAGTTAGCTCCCTTAATATTATGAGAAGTTTAAGCTTTTGAATTGCATTTACAAGACTGCACATGTGTATAAAACATATTTTACAGTTGTCAGTTACATAATGGTCGGTTGGCACAAACATCTCAACCTGCCTATAAAGGCAACCTGTGTATAGTGACTGTTTTTCTATTTCTCCTTCTGTGGTCGTAATAGACAGGTTTGACTCTACTGCTGATATAGCTGTCACAATTATGAGTGTAACTCAGTTAATTTCAGTTCAAATTACTTTTAATATTATATTGACTTTTATAATCTATCACTAAATTTGACACAATAAATATTTAAAACATTTTCACTTGCATACATTTTGCACACACATTGTTCATCAAACACACAAATACTGTGTATACATAAATACCGTATATGACCCAATAACGGCCAAGGTAACTTGATTAAAAGATTGAGAAAATTGAAGGATCTCTGAAACTTATTTGGGACAAAATGGACCGTTAAAAATGTAGTTACACAAAGTAAGTAAGAAAATAGTATGCAAAAGAAATAAGTTAAAGAAACAATTTGTTGCTTACTTTTAAGCCTGTATTTGATAAAGATTTAGATTCAAGAGAAGTGATCTTGGGGCCACTGTAAAACTAAATTCATATGATATACAAGTGTATCATAACAATTTAATACTTCACATTAAGGTTAATGGATAAATATAAAAATGCCATATTAATTGCTTTTTGGTACATTTACATGGTGTAGAGTATCTACCATATTTGCCGTAATTAGCGCCATAAGATTAATGTGTCATGGGTATTGAAAGGGTTGAAACATGACAGACTTTTGTTAGAGGTGTTTTGAGAACAAGTTACAATTTGGTTTCCTTATAAGCACCCCGCTCTGTAATAATTTGTAAGTGCCCTGGGTGCTTATACGGCAAATACGGTAATAATATTGAACATTTAAGAAAAGCACCACTCTGTAATCAATACATTTTTAAAGGAGTTAACTTTTCTTTGTGGTTTTTCCAAACAAAGATGTTGATCTGTTTATTCTTTCTGTCAATACAGACTAACTGACCAGTATCTGTCAGGGTTATACCCATAAGGTCAGAGGTCAGAGTTGAACTGACCAATAGGTCGGTGGTCATTTTGTTGTGTCCAGTTGGCGGAGGACACACCACAAGACCGTCACTTGCTACCTGTATAACGAATCCGTCGGAATCTACTGCCAAGCTTCCTAACTCTTGGTCATCCGCATTAGCTACCACACAACTTGACGTTCCAGACTTGGAGTAAACTCGCACTCGGATCTTGTTGTCACACAATTCATTCACACAAATGTTTTCTGTGTTCATGACCTGGATATAATGAGGATACTTCAACACTTCTCGTGATCCAAACACACCTAAACTCTTAATAAGTTTTCCGTTAGAGTTATAACAGAGTATTCTGCCCTTTCTCCTATCGGTGACGTAAATATTATCAGATTTGTCAACGGAGACTCCGTACGGTTCATATAAAGGCCTTCCTTCTATTGTGACGGTGGATTTGCCCTTCCAATCTGAAATGACGACCTGGCAGCCTGCTGGTTTGGTGTATACTATGCGTTTGGAAGATAACCAGGCAACGTCTTGTGGTCTGTATTGAGCTATGTCTAGAAGTATGTAAAAAACTCTCTTTGGAATTGTACTAAAGTGGCTAAGATACTCCCCAGTACTGCTATAGATGATTACAAAGCAGCTCTCCGTGTCAGTGACCACGATCTCTCCCGTCGAAGACACACTGAGACACTTTGGACAAAGCAACTGCTCTCCAACTGGACCCACCAGGTCAAAGGTCATAACTGGACCCAAAAGGTCAGCAAATTCATTGATATTAGACTCCTTTTCCCATTCATCTGTTTGGTTATCAGCCATCACATTTGTATAGGTGTAAGACTGAACATAGGCTGTTTGGACATTGATGCCATTCTTAGATTGAACATCAGTCTCTAGGTCATCTACACCAGTCTGAGCTTGGACATCAGTTTCTAGGTCATCAACACCAGTCTGGGACTGGACATCAGTTTCTAGGTCATTAACACCAGTCTGTGACTGGACATCAGTTTCTAGGTCATTAACACCAGTCTTAGACTGGACATCAGTTTCTAGGTCATCAACACCAGTCTGAGACTGGACATCAGTTTCTAGGTCATCAACACCAGTCTTAGACTGAACTACAGTTTCTAGGTCATCAACACCAGTCTGCGACTTGACATCAGTTTCTAGGTCATGAACACCAGTCTGAGACTGGACATCAGTTTCTAGGTCAACACCAGTCTGAGTTTGGACATCATTTTCTAGGTCATCAACACCAGTCTGAGACTGAACTACAGTTTCTAGGTCATCAACACCAGTCTGAGACTGGACATCTGTTTCTAGGTCAACACCAGTCTGAGCTTGGACATCAGTTTCTAGGTCATCAACACCAGTCTGAGACTGGACATCAGTTTCTAGGTCATCAACACCAGTCTGAGCTTGGACTTCAGTTTCTAGGTCATCAACACCAGTCTGAGACTGGACATCAGTTTCTAGGTCATCAACACCAGTGTGAGAATGGACATCAGTTCCTAGGTCATCAACACCAGTCCGAGACTGGACATCATTTCCTAGGTCAACACCAGTCTGAGACTGGACATCAGTTTCTAGGTCGTCAACACCTGTCTGAGACTGGACATTAGTTTCTAAGTCGTCAACACCTGTCTGAGACTGGACATCAGTTTCTAGGTCATCAACACCAGTCTGAGACTGGACATCAGTTTTTAGGTCATCATCACCAGTCTGAGACTGGACATCAGTTTTTAGGTCATCAACACCAGTCTGAGACTGGACATCACTTTCTAGGTCAACACCAGTCTGAGACTGGACATAAGCTTCTAGTTCCTCAACACCAGTCTGAGACTGGACATCAGTGTCTAGGTCATCAACACCTGTCTGAGACTGGACATCAGTTTCTAGGTCATCTACACCAGTCTGAGTTTGGACATCATTTTCTAGGTCATCAACACCAGTCTGAGACTGGACCTCACTTTCTAGGTCAACACCAGTCTGAGTTTGGACATCATTTTCTAGGTCATCAACACCAGTCTGAGACTGGACATCAGTTTCTAGGTCATCAACACCACTCTGAGACTGGACATCAGTTTCTAGGTCATCATCACCAGTCTGAGACTGGACATCAGTTTCTAGGTCATCAACACCAGTCTGAGACTGGACATCTGTTTCTAGGTCATCAACACCAGTCTGAGACTGGACATCAGTTTCTAGGTCATCAACACCAGTCTGAGACTGGACATCAGTTTCTAGGTCATCAACACCAGTCTGAGACTGGACATCAGTTTCTAGGTCATCAACACCAGCCTGAGACTGGACATCAGTTTCTAGGTCATCAAAACCTGGAGACTGGATATTAATATTGTTGTCAAGTTCGTTGATGAAATAATCATGCCTTTCTGGGAAAACATTTTCTGAACTGAACCACATGATATTTTCTTTAGTATCAATTTCATATCCTGAGTTAACATTGTTTTCAGTTGTGTTAATTTCAAATTCTGACTCTTTCAAGGTGTCTGTTAAGGCATCAGTCACCGCGTCTGACCAAATGTCATTTGCAAACTCTTCATCTTCGGTGTCGGACGGGGCATCAATTTCCAGGAAATCAGTTTTTGTGTCGGAGTTGACATCAATTCCACTGTCGGAATGAACAATATATTTGACATCACCTGCAGAGGTATCCATTGTCGTGACTTACCAGCGGGTTTTTTCACTTATAAAAAAATGTCATTATAATACCAGATTGGAATTCTCCATTAAGCCATTCACCCCTGAAATTACATAATGTATTCTTCCACTCTTAGAACTGGTAGAGTCAAATGCATCTTCAAGGGTGGATGATCAGTTTATATATTGACCACATATCACTATTTATAAACTTGTACTCCAAGCGATTACTTGTAGACCAACACTTGAAGTCCTGATGGGTTCTTGTCGCTAGTGTCACTGATGTCATCGTTTGTGGATGTGTTGGTGTATCAGTAACTTCCTGTTGTCTTTACGTACTTTTGTCATGTGACCGGTAACAGTAGAGTCAGTAGGAAGTTGTTTCCTGTTTTTATTTGTTGATATATCTCTTTATCAGTGAGGTTTGTTGGGGAAGAATCTGTTATTTCCTTTAAAATTAGTCATCGCTATCTCCAGGTTAATCTGCTGAACGATGGTCAGTCATGGTCCTTGTGCATCTTGATACATCAAATCCTTTTCTATCTTCCTTCTGTCCCGTTTTAAAGAATATTTCTGCCTTTACAAGTGTCTTAGGTATTTCCCTGCTTGCAATGATAATGCTTGTGTATAACTTTTCTGGGAAGCTGATGTCTCAATATTTTAAGGTGTGTATACATCCCGAAGTTTCATCCATGTATTTTCTGGGGAAAAAAAGAAGAAAATTTGTAGAAAGCAATTTGTGTGAGGGCATCACATTTTCAACTCTGCAAGTGCAAAATTGATAGAGTCAGTTTCTATTGGGACCTTTCCTAATAGAATATCTATGAATTAACCACCATCGACCTAAGATATAATCACATCTGTATTGATGTAGTCATGTAGTACATAATATATACTGCGGCTTCACTCTGCATTATAGGGGGCCACAGTGGCCGAGTGATTAAGATATCTTAACATATTTAACCACAAGTCTTCCACCTCTGGGTCCTGAATTTGAGATGGGGCAATTGCCAGACACTGACCGCTGGTTGGTGGTTTTTCTCCACCATCAAACCTGGTACGTCCTCACATGACCCTGGCTGTTTATTAGTACGTTAAACTAATAAAACCTACATTCTGCTGTGCATACCTGCAGTATTATACCAGTATAAAGTACAAGATTTTTTTTCATTTGTGTAAACTTCAAAACTAATAGGATTGGTAGTTAGACTTTTAACTGTCAACCAGGTTTTATTTTGTGTTACAACATATTTAATGAGTTAAAAGTGAAGGGGGGGAAAAGAAGAAAAAAAACCAGTGAAAGCTTCGGGGCTAAGTGAGCTCTACAAAGTTTGGTTAGTTTGATTATTCTTTAAAAGCCAGAGTATCCGAAGAAAAAACCACGGACCAGTGGTCAGGACTGGCAACTTTCCCACATGAGATTTAAACTCATGACCTAGAGGTGGAGGGCTTGTGGTAATATGTCGGGACATCTTAACCACTCAGCCACGGTGGCCTCGATTCTACCAAGTGAGGATACATGTAGACAATAACATGTGATACATGTAGATATGTTAGGAGAAAAACAGCTGCTACTCATAGTAATAGAGACATTTGTATTAAAGGACATTTCTCACTGCTTTAAAGATGCTCCATTGCCAAAAGGGCATAAACGATACTCATCGTTACAACAATAACAATTAACACAAAAATGCATATAAAATAATTTGTTTTGCTTTTGGTGCATGCATACTCAGTACTTCATTCCATATAGGGCATATAGGAGTTTTTTTCATTTTAAAGCAAAATAATCTTGAGTTCAAACGTTTCAGTGGTGGTAATGGTGTAAAGTAAGTTACTGTTGTAACTGAAAAAAATATATCAATTCTTCTGCTCCTGTTTTTGATTGAGAAAAATTATCATTTGTCAGTGGTGTAGCATCTTTTATAAATTATGAAGTGATACATAATTATAAACGACACTCATGATTTTTGTTATCTATGGTCGTGTTGTAGTAAATAATATGATGCCAAATGTTATATGTGCAGGGTATTTGATTAAGAGATGCTTAAGCTAATTATAGTTTTAGTTTGACTACAGTTCGTCTGCAAATTTGTCTGAAACTGATTTTTGATTTTGAATGACAGGGGCCATGTGCAGAAGTTTAATTTTATTTAAATTTCTTAATATTTTGGTTGCCATAGTGACTATGTCACTGTTTGGTAAATTAGCTCATACCTCATAAGTCCTTGGATTAATTTTGATCAGAGTTGGTAAATAAGTGTCGATAAAATTATAACATTGATGTTCATTATTTGACACAAATGGTTTTGTAACCATTTAAATTACCATCAAGGCTTCTGATTGGTCAAAATTTAAACATACAAGCTTCCAATTTGTCAAATTTTCAAAATTTAAATATTGTCTAAGTTAGCTGAAATTTGCTTTGAATGGGTTTTTGAAGGATAACAATATAACTAAGTACTATAATTTTATATTTATGCATGCACACGCAATTACACAAGTACAACTTTCAACCATTAATATGATAAGTAAATAGCACAGTGTCTGCAATTTCTTAGGCCATTCATGGCTTTAAATGATGTTGGACTGATTAGATACTGATGAGAAATATATTGGTCATAGTTTATACATACGGTAACATAAAATGTCATTGGGTTGTCATTGTTACCAATAGGATGTCATACAAATGTAATGGGCATAATTAAAAAAAATGTGTAGTGATGGTAGGTAAATATGCTGTTACACTGGAAGATAACACTGCAATGATCCTATTTTCCAAAATAGAAAATGTAAACATTGATGATCATTTGAAAAGCAGAATTACAAGTTTACTAAATGAATATTTGCTAATTTAAAAGAGAAAACAGGTCCACTCAGTACTATGTCATTTTAATCTTACCTATAATGTCTTAACAATCATTCTATTTAAACACAATTAATTGAAAAAGAAACATACATACATGTGGTTGTTCATTGGTAAATATTATTATGTTTAAATGGTATTATAGAAAATAATGTAAAGCTGTATTAATCAAATGGGGATAAATTCTGCTTTATAGAAAATAGACCTATTCAATCCTGTGCCAAAATGTTTAAATGAGGGGCCCCGGTGCATGGCCTAGTGGCAAAGATGTCCTGACATATTACCGCAAGCCCTCTATATCTAGGTTATGAGTTTGAATACCATGTGGTTGGTGGTTTTTCTCCTGCTACTCTTGCTTTCCTCCACCAAAAACCTGGTACATCTTAATTCACACTACCATGGCTGTTAATAGGACGTTCAACTAATATAACCCCAAGCCCTGTTTGAAGGATTTTGTAGTTTTAGGTTAACCAATTAATGATCGAAAATTGATCAGTTGACACTAACTGATTATAGCTAATCATCGATGAGGATATTTCAGCCGATTTCCACTACTAATTAAAAGACATTGACCTTCTACCTGAATGTCCTGTTCACCTGTCTACATATATTTGCTTACCTGAAGGAGAACTATGACGGTATTTCCACTGATGGTTTTATTAAGTCATCATAGACAGACCAGGTATTCTCCATACACATACCATCACATCGCTGTCACTCGGTTATATAGCCATTATCAATCAATGATGGCTTTCCTTAGCCCTGACTGTGATACAGAGGAACTGTGTGTATTGGCTGTCTGCCTGGACAATCAATACACAGGTACATCAGGTCATACCTGCATGCTCACTACGTAATTCTCCCAAGGAAACTGACATAATGAATCAGGAATTAATTAAATTCCATAGTCACAGCATCACAAATACATGGACGTGTTTTAACATGTTACCTTTGTAGGTGTACAGTAATTATAGCTACTAGGCTGGTATGGATGTAGATGTACAGTAGATATAGCTACTAGCCAGGTATGACTGTAGATGTACAGTGGATATAGCTACTAGACTGATATGACTTGGTCCGTTTTCGTTAATTCGGAACAACCGGTTCGACTGTTTGTAAAAGTCTTTGTTTCAAGTATAAATCCTGACGGACCTGCAGTTTATGATACAGGCCTGTGAGGGCTTTGTCAAGGCTCGTCTGAAAACAATATAAAATCACCAGGTCCGTCTTTAATTAATAAACGAACAACTAAGTCCAACCAGTCAAACCATATAATCGAAAATCAGTTTTAAATGTACAGTATATGTAGCTAATAGAAAGGTATGACAATAGGTGTACAGTAGATATAGCTACTAGCCAGGTACAACTGATGTACATGTATATATATTTTCTGCTGTTTATGTTTTCAGGAATAATCACTTCTTTACTTATTTTTCCAGTCGAGACTCTGCCAGAGCCACAATGGCTTCAGACGAGCAGGTTGAGGAACAAGATCTAGAAAATGAACCTGAGGAAGCGAGGTTAGCTTGGCAAGAGGGGAGAGATGAAGACAGGTAGGGTTTTACACTAATGTTAGTTTAGATTTCCTAAACTGTTTAAATTTCGAAGCAATTTTGTACATATGCCAACTGTTTGTATTCTGAAATTTTAGTGCTCTATAATCAGGACTGTCCTTAAAAAAACATTTTGTTTCATGTACTGACCGCTGGTTGTTGGTTTTCTCCGGGCACTCCGGCTTTCCTCCAACAACAAACCTGTCACATGGTCACATAACCATAGCTGTTAATAGGACGTTCAGCTAATAAAACCAAAATGTCCTTCAAAAGAGTTTTGTTTTGTTTTTCCAAATCCTATCTAATAGATTGTATGAGAAGGCAATTTTTAATACAAGGCGACTAGCGTTTGTATTAATGCTATCCGGTTTACTATTAATGTGTAGGACTAAGTAGGACTTGCCCTACAATGACATCTAGTGGTGACCTCTTGAACCATTTCATTTATAAACTTCCATTCAAAAATTCCCTATTCATTGAATAATATTCCTTTGGACCAATCAGTAGTTATGGGAAGACTGCCTTCTGATTGGTAGAACACACAGAGTGTGTATAGAATACATAGAGTGTTATATAATACACAACCCATCTAGGTAAACTGTTGCCTGCTGGTGACTCCTCTGTCCATCTTACATAATCTTTGTTAATGATAATTCAAATTGGACTTACTATCTTAGGCTTATAGACATAAGAGTTTTAAAGTAAACTAATCATATGCCCTTTCTGTGTACCTTAAAATAATGTTTTTAAATGAATGTTAAACACAGATCTGAGGTAAAGGCAATATAACTTATAAGGCTGCCCTCATATGTACATGGTTTTACCAAAATAAGTGTATGTGCAACATAAGAAACAAGAGTATATTAAGGATAATATACTGGTTTTAATGAAGACTTTAGTTTTCTTTGTAATTTTCATGTAGGAACTTTAATTAAGAAAAATGTCAAACAAAAACATATGTATTTTCTGTGATCAGTTGAATGTTCTTGAAATAATTGATATTAAAGTCTTTATAATATGGTTTATATATTTTGATTTTGGAAATTCATTTGATTTCATTCTACATGTATTTTTCTGTTTCTGCTGCGTTGTATTTGCATTTCTTTGAGTCCTTTATTTTGGATTTTTTTTTTTTTTAACAAATCTTATTTATCTTATTTCTAAGCACAAAATTAGACTATTGTATCAAGGTAATGTCAGTGGAATGCAGCACTTTCTGAATCATGAAGAAATTTTCTTTTGACATGTTTCTAGTCTGAATATGCAAGATTCTGAAGGATCAGTGAGGGAAGGGGAATAATAATTCTATTTTGTTCCAGCGTGTTTAGAGAAGATGAATTTATGTTTAAATCAATGCTGTTGTTTTAAGTGTTATAGCCCCAAGTACCAGTACGATCGAGGAAACAGAAGGAGGAAGAGTTCCAACTCCAAAATGGCAGCCGAAGTCCAAGGTCCGCTCCGGTGCTCGACACCATCTGGACCTCACAACTCCTGCTGTGGGTGGAGCCATCCTAACCTCACCACCACAGAGGTCTCGCCCCAGGGGCAAGAAGTCCGTCTCTAAATCTCAACCTATAGCTCTTCAAGGTGAAATTTCATTTAATGTGAAATTAGGTCGCCAGAGACGAAGTCTCAAATGAATCTATTCTAATCGCCTTTTGTCCGCCGTCGTGCCTCATCCATCGTGTGTTCATAAACAATTTACATTTTCGACTTCTTCTCAAAAACCGCTGACGCAATTTCTATGAAACTTTGCAGAAACCTTCTAAGGTATAAGGCAAATGAAAATTGTGAATTATATGACCCCCACCCCCCAGGGTGCTGTGAGAGGGGCCAAAAGGGGTAAAATTGACTAAAATTTCAAAAATCTATTCACAGATGTGGTAGAATCAAATACTCTTCATAGATAAAAAGGTCTCAAGGCCTTCTAAAAAATTGTGAATTATATGACCTTGGGGTCTGCGGTTTCCCCCTGGGGAGGGGGTTAAGTTTACTATTGATAAGTTTATATAGTGAAAACACATTTTGTAGCATTATTTGGTCATTTACAATAGGAAATTAGTCAAATGTTGTCAGAATTATCCCTATGCGATGGGAATTGAATCCTATTAACAGATTTTCCATGACTGACCCCCAGGGGCCTTAGGGGTAGGGCCAAAAGGGGTCAAATAGACTAAAATTTGAAAATCTTCTTCTGAAATTCTGGAACTGGTAGAATCAAATACTCTTCATAGATGGAAAGGTTTTAAGGTCCTTAACAAAAATTGTGAATTATATGACCCTGGGGTCTCATGTTTTATTTTGTTTTTTCATAGGAAATTAGTCACACTAGGTTAGAATTATTAGCCTGAGATAGCGTTTTAACATTATATCCATATTGGTCCTGGCCGACCCCCTGGGGCCAGAGGGGAGGGGCCAAAAGGGGTCAAATTGGCTAACTTTTCAAAAATCTTTCTTCTGAATTCACAGATTCGATGGAACCAAATTCTCTTCATAGATTGAAAGGTCTTAAGACCCTTTACAAAACGTGTGAATTTCATGGCCCTGTGATCTCAGATTTTCCCTTGGGGAGGGAGTCGAATTGACTATAATAGTTTATATAACAAAAACACCTTTATGAACATTATTTGCTTACTTTTAATAGGAAATTAGTCACACTGGGTTAGAATTATTAGCCTGAGATAGCGTTTTAACATCATATCCATATTGGTCCTGGCTGACCCCAGGGACCAGAGGGGCGGGGCCAAAATGGCTAAAATTTCAAAAATCTTCTTCTGAATTCTTTTGATGGAGCCGCGGTGGCCTAGTGGTTAAGATGTCCCGACATATTACCACAAACCCTCCACCTCCGGGTCGCGAGTTTGAATCCCATGTGGGGCAGTTGCCAGGTACTGACAGCTGGTCGGTGGTCTTTCTCTGGGTTCTCTGGCTTTCTTCCACCAACAAACCTTGCACAACCTTAAATGACCCTGGCTGTTAATAGGACGTTAAACTAATAAATCATTTCTGAATTCGCAGGTTTGATGGAACCAAATAATCTTCATTGATTAAAAAGTGAAAAATAAAATCATTGACACTGACTGACTTCTAGTTTGGTTTTGTTGTTTAATTTACAACACATTTTCATGTTGATATACTTCGAAGTGTATTTGATTAGAGTTATGTTATAAAAATATATAAAATAAATTGATGTTTCCTTTCATATAAGAATTTATATAGAATTTATATATTATATTTTATGTATTTCATAAAAAGCTTATGAAATGAATGGTTATTTAAGGTCCTATATATATATATATGTCACAAAGGCAAATCGTGTTCTCTTAACTCAAATGTTTGTAAAAATTGTTTGCGTTAACAGATCTAGACCAAGAGGAGGATCAAGTTGAGCAGGTTGTCAGGAAGCCAATCACAGGACAAACATACACAAAGGTATGACACCATTCTAATGTACTGCAGCGCACAGTCAAACCTGTCTATAAAGACCACTCACGGGACAGAGGAAAAATGGTCTTTTTAAACCAGGTGGTCTTTATACACAGGTTGAATTATGTTGTCATTTAGAACCCTAGAAAAGTGGTCTTATGAAGCAGGTGGTCTTTACACAGAGGTGGTTGCTAAGGCAGGTTTTACTGTATGCGATTATCAGTGTACGTTAGTTAGAAGTAGAATATTAGGACTGATTTTGATGGTCAGCATGAAGCTTGCCATACACTGACTTGCCAAACTGTTTGGGTTTTCCCCATATATCAGAAATATACTAAAATGTGAGCTATACATTGTCAGATAATTCAAACTGTATAAAAACAGCAGATAAATAGTTGAGGTATGTCACAACCCTTTTGAGAAAATAACACATTTGAAAACTTATTCCAAAGTCCATTAAATATGTAAGATACCCTGTAGAATTTCAAGGTATTTCTCAGTGCACTAACTTTTCTGCACATCAATATTATTTGTATACAAAACAATTAAAGAATAGTAATATTTTATATTAAATAATAAAAAATCAAGCTTTATATTAATATATAAATTTTGCCATGGACTTTTTCAATGGTGGAAATGGTGGAAATTACGTAACCTGAAGTTTGTAATTGAAATACTAAGTCATCTGCTCCTTGCATTGTTTTGATAGAGAAAGAATGGGAAAACTGACATTCGTCATTGATGTAACATCTTTATTATATCTTTTGATTTTTGTTCCAGCCTGTGAATGTTAACCAGGGGCCAATACAGGCAACGCCAACATTTGGTATGCCATCTCGTGACACCCACTTCCTGCGGGACGATGAAGTGTCGTGTGATCAGCAGCTACTGACAAGCTTTGTACACAGTCCACTGAAGAAACAAGGTATGACACACTTACCAAATGTGTTTGAAATATTCAAATAAACTGTAAAAAGGAAAAATAATCCCATTTTGGTCTACTAATACAGTTTTGAATAACAAATTATCTTATCCACACCTATACAAAGGGAATGTGTTGACTGAGTGGTTGAGGTGTTCTGTACTACCGCTAGCCCTTAGTTCACCTTTAGGTTTTTAGTTCAACCTCACATAGGGCAGTTGCAAGGTACAAACTGTAGGTCTGTGGTTTTTCTCAGGGTACTCTAGCATTCCTTCACTTCCTAAAATTTGTCCTATATATAACCCTTGCTGCTATAAGATAAGAAAGAATAATAAAAGTATACTCAAACTAATCCGATTTATGTTAATTTTGCTCCCTGATCTGATTTTAACTTATGTGTGTATTCCGTTAGAGAAAGAATTTCTAGTCCACCGTCATCAACTTCTGATGTTTATATTATATTAATAAAACAGATTCGGAGCATTTTGATCTATTTCTATAGCTGACCTGACATTTCTGCAATATTCTTGTAGTAAATGAATATTAATTCTAATGTTGATATTAAATGATAAAACAGATTCCGAGTAATTTTAACTATTTCAGAATATATAGCTGACATGACATTTCTGCAATATATAATATGTTCTTGTAATAAATTAATATTTAATTCTAATGTTGACATTAAACAATAGAACAGATTCCGAGCATTTTGAAGTATTTTTTATCTGACGTGACGTTTCTGCAATGTTCTTGTAGTAAATAAACCCTGGGGCGTACCTTCTACCATCAATGAAGGGTTTGGACTAACTTATAACAATCCGGTTGTGTCCAATAACCGGGGTAAGTCCCTATACACTAGTGTGTTGTGTATTGTGTTGCAAGCTAGTAAATCCACGGTGACATTTCATAGTATCAAACAACATCATTACACATTGTGTTGCCTGCTTGTAAATCCACGGTGACATTTCATAGTATCAAACACCACCATTCCACATTGTGTTGCATGCTTGTAAATCCACGGTGACATTTCGAAGTATCAAGCATTACAATTCCACATTGTGTTGCATGCTTGTAAATCCACGGTGACATTTCGCAGTATCAAGCATTACAATTCCACATTGTGTTGATGCTTGTATATCCACAGTGACATTTCGCAGTATCAAGCATTACAATTCCACATTATGTTGCATGCTAGTAAATCCACGGTGACATTTCGCAGTATCAAGCATTACAATTCCACATTATGTTGCATGCTAGTAAATCCATGGTGACATTTCGCAGTATCAAGCATTACCATTCCACATTCTGTTGCATGCTTGTAAATCCACGGTGACATTTTGCAGTATTAAGCATTACAACTCCACATTGTGTTGCATGCTTGTGCT
>SAYR01040029.1:975613-997745 GCA_004382745.1 Argopecten irradians irradians
TCATGATTACCTTATGTAAAAAAATAAAATAACAAATGATTTGTGAGCTAATATCCTCACCTTTTCCTGTCTATCGAAATTTCGACTTCGCTATTGCGTCATCCGCGGCAAACGGAAATTTCGTACGGGAATCCCCGAGGATTAGTGGATATAGGCAGTTTTAACATATAAATAACACTTATATCTTCCTCAAGTAACTCATTTCACCCTGAAAGTTCATAATGGACTGATCTAGTCTTTGATTTAGAAGAGTCTAATGCGGCTCCAGGGGTAAGTGAGTTAAAGTAACACATTTTGCATGCAAAACAAAGCAACATGTAACCTACCACATTAAAAACAAATTATATAAATACAACTATTTTTTTTTTTTTGGAATAACGGAAAACTAAGCTAGTCTACAAGTTAGTAGTGATAACATGAAACCAAAACATTGTCCAGATTTACACTACACTATCTGTATGACAATGTATTTTCAATGCTTGAATTTCCAGCAGTTTAACATTAGTATGCTGGCCTAAAAGTATCGATTTAACATAGCAAACACTGTAGATAACCAAGTGCCTTATCTGACTATGGCAGTTAACTTGCAACCAAACTCAACCATATACATTATTGAAAATGATATACAGTAAAACCCCGTATATATTGCCACTCGTTTACGCAAACCTCGCTTATCGCCATGAATTTTATTCAGAACGGATTCCCTCCATACAAATACACCCGTTTTACCGCCAACCCGCCTACCGCATCGCATCACATTTGCGGAACAAATGATTAAAAACACCATATAATGACCTCGTTAATATCGCAAGTTCTGTTGATAGGGGCACATGTTTTCGTAAGGTGCTCATGATCAACGGTCACCCGACCGACTGCTACACACAATATGGCCGCGTTGTACGACCGTGTGTACACAGTGAAATCAATTAACAATATGGGTCACCTTTGTTATTGTTTACAGGTAGAGTGTCTCAAGTCTGTGGCGAATAAAACTCACTTCTGTACATTGTGTTTTATACTATTAACGTTAAGCTTAGTTATTATTGAAAAAAAGCAGCCCACAAGTCTGTCGTCTTGACATCGCCGTTCGCTTATTATTGAACCATAAAATGCAACTAAGCAATATCAATGAGCGATAGAAATAAACGTACGTGCAGAAGAGTCCGCCGTTTATTAATAAGATCAAAATCGTCGTCTGAGTGCCGTTTAATTACCGGAGTACCTGTTTTGATATTTGCAGACATGTCGCGGAAGTGAGGTCGACGACCGCACCCCTTGTTCAGAACTTCTATTCTTTGTTCCCGGCGATTTCCCTTGTTTAAAAAATCATGTAACCTAGAAAATCCCAGCTAGCAGGCAATTACGGCACGAATACGTGGTAGCACAAACGAGTTCGGTTTTCATATTTTACACACATAAAGCTGACACTATTAATCGAAATTACTTTAATTTTGGAACTATTTCATATTACAAAAATACGAAGTGGCCGTACAGTACACAGACTGACTAGAAAGTCTGTTTCAGTACGGCACCGGGGGACTACCTAATATTTAGGCCTAATAAGATTTCAACGACAAATCCGATATACCGCCAAACTCGAATATATCGCCAAAATATAGGAAAACAGAAGTGGCGATATAACGGGTTTTACTGTATACGTCATTGTTCATATAAATGTAACCATGTTAAAAAATCTAGCATAAATAAAAGATGCTACATTTATGTAAATGAATTTCATGTTGCATACCCATTGGCTAATTATGTATGCAAATTTAAAAAAAATCCTGCTTATAGGTTTTAGGAGAAGTTTTCTAGAAATCCAAAAAACGGATGGACAGATGAACAGATATGTGTATTACCACAAGGTTCCCAGTTAAGAAATAAGAAATGTGCAGGGTACTTTTGAATAAAATAGTTATCTTCAAGTTAAAAATAAAATGAATATACTTTAAAATTAAATGAAAAAATAATACATTTTTGTAATTGTTTATAACTTGATAACCTAGACATGTCATCAATATTAAGAAACCCAAAATAAGAATCTATTCAGTTACTTCTGACGGACTAAAAAGTGGTATGAAACATCATATACAGATTAAATCTTTACAGTAAGATGAAAAAATAAGTTTATTAAAGTCATATAAAATAGCTGGAACTTTCTACCTAGTCAAACATTCAAAGAGATTCCTGGTCAGAATATAGAAATATTATCGAACCTTATATAATATCTAAACATCATAAAGTCATTTCCAGTGAGCAGCGACGCCGGGCTTCCCCAGAATTCCTCTTTCCGTTTTCCTGGCACGCTCTAGTGTTTCAGGATGCTAGAGAACAGCTCGATGCAACAGACCGTGCAGATACAAGAAAGAAACATCATCGTCTGTAAACAAATAATTATTTATTTTTTTGTTAACAGTAAAATGGTTTATTTATTTTCCGTTGACAAACCAATAAGTAAATATAAACATTACATTCTATTTCTAATATATTATTGTTTTTAAAGGCCATTACCTTTCCGGAGCAAAATATAAAGGTTTCTTAAAAGACCATTTAATAACAATCAGAAATGTGTAATCGATGACCTAAAATAAGGTTACGACACCAAACATATGCAAGATTTCCTGCGTAATATATGAAAAACAGTGGAGAGTCAATTCGCTGTTTGCCGTCTGGCGCAGTGATAGGTCAACTACCGCCCGGTATTTAGGACGACGGCGGGAAACATATACGACCCGCGTTATGAAAATAAAACATTTTATTTATTTTAATCAAATCGCTCAGAAGGTGATGATAAATATAGTATTAACGGTAAGTTTAATTAATTTTTGCCCTCTACAAAATTATTCGATCTTGTTTTAACATCCCATTTTTAAAAATTTAAAGCCGTTTCGAACGGTAGTGGCCCTTTAAGGAACTTTTCATTTTGTTTCGTAAAAGTGTGGGTTCTTTAAACAAATTGGTAATTCATGCTAATTCCTCTTATGTATGGGAGAAAAAATATTCTCTAACCTGGACAAAATATCTACAATTTTAAGAGGTGTGAGATTTTTCTGTTTCGCCCTAAGGTAAAGACAAGCTACACAAGACTGCACTCAGAACACAAATGCTGCATGGGTAAGGAAAAAGAATCATTCACCCTCTGAAGGGTGAGAACAGGATATCTCAACCCTCGGATAAAGATTCCTACGCTGTTAAAACAATCGGGCAGAGGCCCTGTGTTGACAACTTAAGAATCTTACCCTTCAGTTTAGATTCTCCTGTCTCAACCAAAAAGGGGTGAAAAGCTTGTAAAGAAAATAGGGATATCTCAACCTTCATGAAATATTTTGTCTGATCAGCACTCGGCAAGCCTTGTACGCGTGTAAAAACCTTTAGATATCCCCATCTTCTAGGCAGACCCATATAAGATTTTATATTAATAACACATGACCAAAGTCAGTATCAAAAGAAGAATTCTATTGAATGAAAGAGAATGGCATCTATAATAACATTATATAAGCTGAGGATTATTGAGGATAGTCTATGGAATTTATGGCACCTGTGGTAATCAAATTTTTAATACATTAGATATTATTTACAAACGATACTGTGAATTTTCCTAGCAGGCACCTGTGTGAAATGGTGAATATGTTGGATACAAGAAAATGGATTTACTGGTGGTAAAATATATTTTAACAATCATTGTGGTAATGCTTGATACTACAAATATCTCTGCGGATTTACAAGTGTATTACACATTATGAAACGGTAATGGTAAATACCACAGGGACACAGAATCAAATCAAAAATAAATTTCATTGAGAGGTGAATGTTTCGGAGCCTGCTGATTGGGTATATTCACAGTGCATCAGTTTCAAATGTTTAATGTTGTTGGCAATACATGTAGATGTAAAACATTGTAAAGAAATTTTAAAATTCTGTCAAGTCTGTTTCTGACAGGGGAGATAATCAAGACTGGAATTTTATGAAAATTTGGTCATATTTTGGTACGGAATTCAACAACAGATGGTAACCCCACCTTAAAGTTTAGCAAAATGGTACATCTTCAAAATTTTTAATCTTCAAGATATATGAGGATGAACCTTCAAAATTAGTGAGGGTGTCCGAACTTGAAAACTTCATTTAACCTGGAGAGTGACATACATTAACATTGTCATCCAGGAAAATCATTTGGTTCTGCTGTCTCTACATATACCACGTCACATAGACCGTTGGATTTACAAGCACAAGCATGCAACACAATGTGGAATGTAATGCTTGATACTACGAAATGTCACCGTAGATTTACAAGCATGCAACACCAATGTGGAATTGTAAGCTTGATACTGCGAATGTCACCGTGGATTTACAAGCATGCAACACAATGTGGAATTGTAATGCTTGATACTGCGAAATGTCACCATGGATTTACAAGCATGCAACATAATGTGGAATTGTAATGCTTGATACTGCGAAATGTCACCGTGGATTTACAAGCATGCAACACAATGTGGAATTGTAATGCTTGATACTGCGAAATGTCACCATGGATTTACAAGCATGCAACATAATGTGGAATTGTAATGCTTGATACTGCGAAATGTCACCGTGGATTTACAAGCCAATGCAACATATGTGGAATTGTAATGCTGATACTGTGACAATGTCACCGTGGATTTACAAGCATGCAACACAATGTGGAATGGTAATGCTTGATACTGCGATGTCACGGGATTTACCAAGCATGCAACACAAGTGGAATATGGTATGCTTTTGATACTGTGAAATTCACCGTGATTTACAAGCATGCAACACAATTGTGAATTGAATGCTTGATACTGGAAAATGTCACCGTGGATTTACAAGCATGAACATAATGTGAATGTAGTTGATACTGCGAAAATGGTCACCAGTGGATTTAACAAGCATGCAAACACAATGTGGAATGTGTAATGCTTGATACTGTGAAATGTCAACGTGGATTTACAAGCATGCAACACAATGTGGAATGGTAAATGCTTGATAGCTGCGAAAATGTCACCGTGGATTTACCAAGCATGCCAACACAATGTGGAATGGTAAGCTTGATACTGTGAAAATTTCACCGTAGATTTAACAAGCATGCAACACAATGTGAATAGTAATTGCTGATACAGTGAAATGTTCACCGTGAAATTTACAAGCATGCAACACAATGTGGATGAATTGCTTGATACTGCGAAATGTCACCGCGGGATTTACAAAGAATGCAACACAATGTGGAATGGTAATGCTTTGATACTGCAAAATGTCACCGTGGATTACAAGCATGCAACACAATGTGGAATTGTAATGCTTGATTACTGCGAAATGTCACCGTAGATTTACTAAGCACAAGCATGCAACACACAATGTGAATTGTAATGCTTAATACTGCCAAAATGTTACCACTTGTACAATATGTGGATTTTACAGAGCATTGCAACATACACTGTGGAATTGTAATGCTTTGATACAATGGCAGGCGAAAAATGTCCACCGTGAGATTTACATGACCTGACATTTCTGCAATATTCTTGTAGTAAATGAATATTAATTCTAATGTTGATATTAAATGATAAAACAGATTCCGAGTAATTTTAACTATTTCAGAATCTATAGCTGACATGACATTTCTGCAATATATAATATGTTCTTGTAGTAAATGAATATTAATTCTAATGTTGATATTAAATGATAAAACAGATTCCGAGTAATTTTAACTATTTCAGAATCTATAGCTGACATGACATTTCTGCAATATATAATATGTTCTTGTAATAAATGAATATTTAATTCTAATGTTGACATTAAACAATGGAACAGATTCCGAGCATTTTGAAGTATTTTTTATCTGACGTGACGTTTCTGCAATGTTCTTGTAGTAAATAAACCCTGGGGCGTACCTTCTACCATCAATGAAGGGTTTGGACTAACTTATAACAATCCGGTTGTGTCCGATAACCGGGGTAAGTTCCTATACACTAGTGTGTTGTGTATTGTGTTGCAAGCTAGTAAATCCACAGGGACATTTCATAGTATCAAACACCATCATTACACATTGTGTTGCAAGCTAGTAAATCCACAGTGACATTTCATAGTATCAAGCATTACCATTCTACATTGTGTTGCATGCTTGTAAATCCACGGTGACATTTCATAGTATCAAACACCACCATTCCACATTGTGTTGCATGCTTGTAAATCCACGGTGACATTTCATAGTATCAAACAACATCATTACACATTGTGTTGCCTGCTTGTAAATCCACGGTGACATTTCATAGTATCAAACACCACCATTCCACATTGTGTTGCATGCTTGTAAATCCACGGTGACATTTCGCAGTATCAAGCATTACAATTCCACATTGTGTTGATGCTTGTATATCCACGGTGACATTTCGCAGTATCAAGCATTACAATTCCACATTATGTTGCATGCTTGTGCTAGTAAATCCACGGTGACATTTCGCAGTATCAAACATTACAATTCCACATTGTGTTGCATGCTTGTGCTTGTAAATCCACGGTGACATTTCGCAGTATCAAGCATTACAATTCCACATTATGTTGCATGCTTGTAAATCCACAGTGACATTCGCAGTATCAAGCATTACAATTCCACATTGTGTTGCATGCATGTAAATCCACGGTGACATTTCGCAGTATCAAGCATTACAATTCCACATTGTGTTGCATGCTTGTGCTTGTAAATCCACGGTCTATGGTGACGTGGTATATGTAGAGACAGCAGAACCAAATGATTTTCCATGGATGACAATGTTAATGTATGTCACTCTCCAGGTTAAATGAAGTTTTCAAGTTCGGACACCCCTCACTAATTTTGAAGGGTCATCTCATATACTTGAGAATAAAAAGTTTTGAAGATGTACCATTTTGCTAAACTTTAAGGTGGGGGTACCATCTGTTGTTGAATTCCGTACCAAAATATGACCAAAATTTTCATAAAATTCCAGTCTTGATTATCTCCCCCTGTCAGAAACAGACTTGACAGAATTTTAAAATTTCTTTACATGTTTTACATCTACATGTATTGCCCAACACATTAAACATTTGAAACTGATGCACTGTGAATATACCCAATCAGCAGGCTCCGAAACATTCACCTCTCAATGAAATTTATTTTTGATTTGATTCTGTGGTCCCTGTGGTATTTACCATTACCGTTTCATAATGTGTAATACACTTGTAAATCCGCAGAGATAATTTGTAGTATCAAGCATTACCACAATGATTGTAAAATATATTTTACACACCAGTAAATCCATTTTCTTGTATCCAACATATCACCATTTCACACAGGTGCCTGCTAGGAAATCCACAGTATCGTTTGTAAATAATATCTATGTATTAAAAATTTGATTACCACAGGTGCCATAAATTCCATAGACTATCCTCAATAATCCTCAGCTTATATATGTATTATAGATGCATTCTCTTTCATTCAATAGAATTCTTCTTTGATACTGACTTTGGTCATGTGTTATTAATAAAATCTTATATGGGTCTGCCTAGAAGATGGGGATATCTACAAGGTTTTTACATGCGTAATGAGGCTTGCCGAGTGCTGATCAGACAAAATATTTCATTAAGGTTGAGATATCCCTATTTTCTTTACAAGCTTTCACCACTTTTTGGGTGAGACAGGAGAATCTAAACTGAAGGGTAAGATTCTTAAGTTGTCAAACACAGGGCTCTGCCGATTGTTTAACAGCGTAGGAATCTTATCCTGAGGGTTGAGATATCCTGTCTCACCCTTCAGAGGGTGAATGATTCTTTTTCTCTTACCCATGCAGCATTTTGTGTCTCGAGTGCAGCTTGTGTAGCTTGTCTTTACCTTAGGGCGAAACAGAAAAATCTCACACCTCTAAAATTGTAGATATCTTTGTCCAGGATAAGAGAATATTTTTTCTCCCATACATAAGAGGAATTAGCATGAATTACCAATTGTTTAAAGACCCACCACTTTTACGAAACAAAAAATGAAAAGTTCCTTAAAGGCCCACTACCGTTCCGAAACGGCTTTAAATTTTTAAAATGGGAATGTAAAACAAGATCGATAATTTTGTAGAGCGGCAAAAATTATTAACTTACCGTTAATACTATATTTATCATCACCTTCTGAGCGATTTGATTAAAATAAATAAAATGTTTATTTTCATAACGCGGGTCGTATCATGTTTCCCGCCGTCATCCTAAATACCGGGCGGTAGTTGACTATCACTGCGCCAGACGGCAAAACAGCGAATTGACTCTCCACTGTTTTCATATATTACGCAGATAATCTTGCATATGTTTGGTGTCGTAACCTTATTTTAGGTCATCGTTACACATTTTCTGATGTTATTAATGGTTTTTTAAGAAACCTTTATATTTTGCTCCGGAAAGGTAATGGGCCTTTAAAAACAATAATAACCTAAGAAATGGAATGTAATGTTTATATTTACTTATCGGTTTGTCAACGGAAAATAAATAAACCAGATTTACTGTTTAACAAAAAAATAAATAATTATTTATTTACAGATGATGATGTTCTTTCTGTATCTGCACGGTCTGTTGCATCGAGCTGTTCTCTAGCATCCGAAACACTAGAGCGTGCCAGGAAACGGAAAGAGGAATTCTGGGGGAAGCCCGGCGTCGCTGCTCACTGAAATGACTTTATGATGTTTAGATATTATATAGGTTCAGATAATATTTCTATATTCTGACCAGGAATCTCTTTGAATGTTTGACTAGGTAGAAAGTTCCAGCTATTTTATATGACTTTATAGAACTTATTTTTCATATTACTGTAAAGATTTTATCTGTATATGATGTTCATACACTTTTAGTCCGTCCAGAAGTAACAGAATAGATTCTTATTTTGGGTTTTTTATATTGATGACATGTCTAGGTTATCAAGTTATTAACAATTATTATTTTTTATTGATTTTAAAGTATATTCATCTTATTTTAAATTTGAAGACAATTATTTTATTCAAAAGCACATTTCTTATGTGGGAACCTTGTAGTAATACACATATCTGTCCATCTGTCCATCCGTCTTTTGGATTTCTAGAAAACTTCTCTAAAACTATTAAGCAGATTTTTTTTAAATTTGCATACATAATTAGCCAATGGTATGCAACATGAAATTCATTTACATAAATGTAGCATCTTTTATTTATGCTAGATTTTTTAACATGGTTACATTTATATGAACAATGACGTATACAGTAAAACCCCGTTATATCGCCACCTTCTGTTTTCCTATATTTTGGCGATATATCGAGTTTGGCGGTATATCGGATTTGTCGTTGAAATCTTGATTAGGCCTAAATATAGGTAGTCCCCCGGTGCCGTACTGAAACAGACTTTCTAGTCAGTCTGTGTACTGTACGGCCACTTCGTATTTTGTAATATGAATAGTTCCAAAATTAAAGTAATTTCGATAATAGTGTCAGCTTTATGTGTGTAAAATATGAAAACCGAACTCGTTTGTGCTACCACGTATCGTGCCGTAATTGCCTGCTAGCTGGGATTTTCTAGGTTACATGATATTTTTAACACGGGAAATCCCGCCCGGAAACAAAGAATAGAAGTTCTGAACAAGCGCAGTGCGGTCGTGACCTCACTTCCGCGCACATGTCTGCAAATATCAAAACAGGTACTCCGGTAATAAACGGCACTCAGACGACGATTTGATCTTATTAATAAACGGCGGACTCTTCTGCACGTACGTAATATTTCTATCGCTCTTGATATTGCTAGTTGCATTTTATGGTTCAATATAAACGAACGGCGATATCAAGAAACAGACTTGTGGGCTGCTTTTTTTCAATAAATAACTAAGCTTAACGTTAATAGTATGAAAACACATGTACAGAAGTGAGTTTTATTCGCCACAACTTGAGACACCTACCTGTAAAACAATAACAAAGGTGTACCCATATTGTTAATTGATTTCACTGTGTACACACGGTCGTACACGCGGCCATATTGTGTGTAGCAGTCGGTCGGCCGTTGATCATGAGCACCTTACGAAAACATGTGCCCCTATCAACAGAACTTGGCGATATTAACGAGGTCATTATAGTGTTATTTTAATCATTTGTTCCGCAAATGTGATGGCGGATGGCGGTAGGCGGGTTTGGCGGTAAAACGGGTGTATTTGTATGGAGGGAAATCCGTTCTGAATAAATTCATGGCGATAAGCGAGTTTGGCGGTAAAACGAGTGGCAATATAACGGGGTTTTACTGTATATCATTTTCAATAATAGTATATGGTTGAGTTTGGGTTGCAAGTTAACTGCCATAGTCAGATAAGGCACTTGGGTTATCTACATGTATTGCATGTTAATCATACATTTTAGGCAGCATATAATGTTAAACTGCTGAATTCAAACATTGAAATACATGTACATACAGATAGTGTATGTAAATCTGACATGTTTTGTTCATGTATACTACTAACCTTGTAGACTAGTTAGTTTCCGTTATTCAAAAAAAAAAAAAATAGTTGTATATATATATTGTTTTTAATGTAGGAGGTACATGTGCTTTGTTTTGCATGCAGAATGTGTTACTTTAACTCACTTACCCCTGGAGCCGCATTTAGACTCTTCTAAATCAAAGACTAGATCAGTCCATTATGAAGTTTCAGGGGTGAATGAGTAAATTGAGAAGATAAAGTGTTATTTATATGTTAAAACGTGCCTATATCCCACTAATCCTCGGGATTTCCGTACCAATTCGTTTTGCCGGGATGACCAAGAGCCGAAGTCGAAATTTCATAGACAGGAAAAGTGATGGATATTAGGCTCACAAATATTTTGTTATTTATTTTTACATAAGTATTAGACCTATCAAGGTCTTCTATCTGTGATAATAGCTAGTGTAATTATTGTTAAAGAAATCTTGTTTCATGCTTATTATGCTAGAAACTTACGGAAATGTATAGTCTTAACTCTTTGTATATTTTAATGGCACAGGTTTTATTTTGAAAGATAAAATCATGATGATAATTTACATAAAAGTTTGGTGTTTTTTTTTCATTTTTTTTTTTTTAATCCCCCGCCCAACGAAATTGGCGGGGGATATACAAATGGGTTCCGTCTGTCCGTCCGTCCATACGAATGGTTTCCGGAGCATAACTCTAAAACCAGTAGAGATATTTCCACGAAACTTCATACACACATTGGTCTTATGGTCTAGTAGTGCCTTTTACTATTTTTAAGTTTTCATTTTTTGAATTTTTTCCGTAACCATGGAAACATTGCTGAGAATGGCAGATTTTTGTGTAAGAATCGTTTCCGGAGCACAACTCTAAAACCAGAAGAGATGTTTCCACCAAACTTCATAGACACATTGGTCTTATGGTCTAGTAGTGCCTTTTGCTATTTTAAGGTTTTCACTTTTTGTATTTTTTTCCATAAGCATGGAAACATTGCTGAAAATATCATATTTTTGTACCAGGTTCGTTTCCGGAGCATAACTCTAAAACCAGCAGAGATATTTCCATGAAACTTCATAGACACATTGTTCTTATGGTCTAGTAGTGCCTTTTGCTATTTTTAGGTTTTCATTTTTTTGTGCTTTTTTCTGTAACCATAGAATCATTGCTGAAAATATCATATTTTTGTAGCAGGTTCATTTCCGGAGCATAACTCTAAAACCAGCAGAGATATTTCCACGAAACTTCATAGACTCATTCTTTTAATGGTCTAGTAGTACCTTTTGCTATTTTTAGGTTTTCATTTTTTGCACTTTTTCCGTTACCATGGAAACATTGCTGAAAATATCATGGTAATTGTTACTTTGCAAAACTCCACCCATCTTTGTGTATATAGTCTAATATAATTATCAAGGCTGTATACCTTATTCAACAATTGCAGCCCCGCTCTACTTGAATTATACTCCATCTTTCTTTAGCACAACTTCCTTTTTCCTGTTTTTTTTCCATATACATAAGTCTCCACAATCAAACTTACTTCAGCTTTGATATCTCCATTGGCGGGGGATCTGAATGACTATGTCCTTGTTCATTTTGTTGTCATACAAAGAAAGCACAAGCTGGGATTTAATTTTAAAAAAAAATTCACCTGAATACTCATATGTATTTGTTTTCAGAGATGACCTACCAAGTATTCTTATATTCTTCATTTGCATATTACAGAGTTATCTGTCCATGTGGACCTGCAAGGGAGCTAACTCTGTAATATGCAAAGGCGGAATGTAATGTAGCTGGTAACATGGTTATAAGGAACACACTGCACTTGAAGCAAGACACCACATACAGAGGAAGCTGTCCTTAAATAAATTAACCAAACCAATTATAGGGAACCCAATAAGTCATAAAGGCCCTCTTGGCCTCTTGTTTACCCGGTGATGTACATATAGAAATAATATTTTTTCTGTTTACAATTTTTACTGCATCTTCCTTGACCCAATCAGTCAGACTTAAAATTCTTATTTTGGAAAAGTAGTTGGCTGTCAATTGTTCCAATTTATATATATAATCTATCTTTCGTAATAATTCTAAATTGAGAAAAAGAAAATCCATTACAATAATATTAAGAACAACTATTTATATTCATAATTACTTAATTTATTTATTGATGACGCATAAATACATGTAAAAAGTTGCTGTGCAAGATCACCGAAATAAACATTTCAAGTGAAAGTCGACCTCCCACTTAGAAAAGGGGAGAGAATCCCAACTAACCACTTGACCCGGCTACTAAGTAAGGAGAGACACAGGTTTTGCTGTATTCGTTCCAAACAAGACCTGATGGACAAGAAAGCACATAAGCATCTCCTGCAATATCACACTGGATAAATTTGTTGGGGTCTGGATGGGAGAAGAAAAGACCAACATTGGTAACTGTTTGTCCAAGACACGGATTAGCTGCTCCAGTTAGGGTGTTACCTGGAATTAAAGCAAGTGGTTTCTTAATCACATACAGCATCAAAGTTAAAGATGCTTCACCGCCGACAGCATAAATGATACTCATCATTTGATCAATAACTGATGTTTAATCTTGTATTGTCTAATCAACAACAAAAAACTCATATCATGAAATAATTCATATTGCTCTTTGGTGCATGCACAATCAGTGCTTCATTCCATATAGGCCATAGTGATATGGATTTTATTTGGGTTCATTATTTTTAATGTTTTTATCTTGAATTGAAATAAGAAGCTCAAATTTTTCAATAGTGGTAATGGTATAAAGTAAGTAACTTTTGTAAATGAAGAAAAATACTTAATTGTCTGTTCTTACTTTTGATAGAAAAAAAACTATTTGCCAGCAGTGTAGCACCTTTTAAACAATTATTTCAGTGTATCTAGAGGGGTGGTTGATCCTGATTTCTTTTCTTGATACTTAAAATTGTGATTCTACAGTAGAGATCAATATTGTGTTTCCTTTGAAAGGATGCTGATGGAAACTGCATTAGATTTTCAGATTTACATTAACATCCTTTAAAAATAATACAACAGCAGCCCTTACATAAGTGTAGTCAACGTTTTTTTTCTTTGTATTTTAATATTTTCACTCCATTTGGGCATAAACTTTTTCACAAGACCTGGTATTCCATACAATTTTTTACCATCCTTGATATGTGATTTTCTTTGCTCGTTTTGTGTCTTGGAAAAGGGCAAAGTCATGTCGAAAAGATCTTTTTTGTCCACACTAATGGAATTACATAATGTATTGTTTGATCCCTGTATTATATTACTGAGTTAACTCCCTTGAAAGCAGGTATCCATTGTGTCGTCATTATTTTTTAGGTGAAACTCACGTCGTTTTCTGTGAAAAGAATGACGTCACGCTCGCAAAGACATGACGTCATAATCAATACCAACCCTCATGGACAGAAAACTCAGTGTTTTACTCACCACTTGTGCCTGGCTGCGGTGTTGGGTTCACTTGGGTGAAGGCGTAAACACAGGACAATCTTGATTGGTCCCAGACAAGGTTAGACGGACAAGTTAAGATGTTAGCGTTTCCGTTTAAGTCGCATTCGATGAACTGATTGGGACTCCCAGAGATGGCGAAATAGAGATCTCCCTTGGCGATGTTCTGGGGCGTACACTGGTTATTAACAACTGGAACTGAAGCAGTTGTCACTACGACGGGCTGGAAACCAGGAAAAAGATTAGAAATATTAAGTGCCAAAAAAGGTGTAACATCGGTTGCCATTGTATCAAATGAAGCGGGAAACATTTCTTTAATTTCAGTCAAATGTAAGGCAGAGTTTAAGACGATAACTTAGATTTCTCATAAGCCAATGGAAATTCTTGTTAGTTTTGTAGGATAAGATGAGTGCCCATTATCACTACACGATTTCAAAGTTGGTATGAAATTATGTTAAAATATTTTGATATTGAAGAAAAAAAAAGATTTTGCCCTTGTAGCTTTATATAGAATTACTGCATATCGTTGGCAACACGTGAACAGATTAAAAGAAACTGACGATTGTCTTCTTGGTATCAGAAGAGGCAATCGCATTATTTCGGATATTTCCGGCAATCTTCGGGGATCATTTCCGAAGACTGTCGGACATTTCCCCGAGATGCTGTGATATTGTTTTATTTACCGTGATGCAAGACGTTGTGGCCTGGTTGTAGATCTCTCCTGCTGGGCACTGGACGATGTACATCCTACCAAATCTGTCACACTGGAGGAACTTACTGGTATCACCGGGGTGGGGGAAATATACACGGTTGGAGTTGGACGTACAGGGATTCGGGACATTCTGGAATGCATCTAAATACAAAAAAAAGTAACAAGGTTGACTGTTAAAATACGTCGCTTTACCATGAGCATAACACGTTCAATGAATTTAACACAGAAACTTATTTTAACAGTTGTTTCGAATTATACATACGAGAGTTCACGATTTCAAGACTTTATGGAGACATACACTTCTCAAAAACTTATCACATTTTGTAAACTGATTTCATTTTCAACCGACTTCTAAAATAAAATAGATCAAGTGTCAATGGAGTTTTAGCTTCAGTAATAGAATTCCGCCAATAAGCGGAAATAAACCACGAAGAATAATATTGCCGGAAATGCCCGACGATGATTTCAGGTCTCATACTTACTGACACAATTCGCTTGTCTCTTCTCTGAAATTAATGTTCAAAAGATTGTTTTATTAATTAGTTTAAGACAAGTTATTGCGTATTTGCGCGCGATTTCCTTTCTTCGAGCATTTATCTTCTTCTTTTTTCCCCCCTTTTTTTCATTTTCCATATTAAATACAAAATTTATTAAAGATGATCCACCGCCGACAAAGCATAAATGATATTCATCAGTTGAACAATTATAGGTGTTTAATCATGTATATATATGTATAATTAACACAAAAAATAATATCAAATAATTTATTTCGCCTTTGGTGCATGCGCAATCATTACTTCATTCTATATAAGATATAGTGCCACGGAATTTTTTCGGGATGCAATTAATTATTTTTCATATTTTTAACTTAGAGTAAAATTAGAAGCTCAAACTTTTCAATGGTGGTAATGATGTAAAATAAGTAACTTTTGTAACTGAAGAAAAATACAAAATCGTCTGCTCCTGTTTTTGATAGTGAAAAAATACCATTTGTCAGCGGTAGAGCATCTTTAAGGAACGCTTACACTGGAAAGACTGAAAAATGTGTTTTGAAAACATCATTTAAATTTTCCGACATTATTCAATGTGAGCTATAGTGGTGCTTTAAATAGACCTCGCACCTGCACGACTTTTTACCTGTCATATACACAGGGGCTCGACTGTGATTGCGAGAAAACTTAAGATTTTTTTTTCTAAATGAGTATCGATTATAATCGATACCCATTTTATTCTATTTTTAATATTTTCTCGCAATCAAGCCCCTGTGGTCGTATCTACAATTAAAATACCGCTACTATTTTATTATTTAGAATAATTATAATTATGAATTTTGCGGTAATTATATCATGTAAATATATTTGTAAACTAAATAACACTTACCCCTCGTAGGGACGGCCACCGATAGGGCCACACACAACGAAAATACCAATACTTTCATTATTGTTGTTGAGCCGATATTTATCTTTACCCCTGTGTCGTCGTTTTGGTGTAGCACAGGGTTCTTGCCTTGCGCCCCGCTTATATAAGGCTTGCTAGGTTCATACGTCATCAGACATTTTTGGTCCCACCCATGGCAGTCAAAAGTTTTGCATCTCCACGGCATAAAAAGATACCGTAAGCTCGACCGCTTTAACTACGCAGACGTTCTGTTTGATAAAGCTACAAATATTTAAACAGTAGGGTCCCAAAGGATATTACCCGGCACTAATTATGAAGTTTTTATTTTCCCGAATTAAAAAGGAACATTAAAGATTTTTTGGTCTGGTTTAAAATTAGATGTGTTTAACATCCAATGTCTGACACGGGTCAACTCAAATTTAAATCCGTTTACCCTCTGAAACAAGGAGAGTGCAATACAAAGAGTTACAAAGGACACTGTAAAAAATCATCTGCGACACTCTTTGGTCATTTCCGTTTATATGGAACAACCTCTTCGACCTTTTGTTAAAGTCATTATTTCATGTAAAAATCCTGACGGACCTACATTTTTGATACAGGCCTATGAAAGCTTTGCAAGGCTCGCCTGAAAACAATATAAAATCACCAGGCCCAACCAGTCAAACCGTAAAATCAAATTGACTCAGGGATTACTATATATATCAGTGACTTATAACGGCAGTGATTGTAACCCATGTAGTATCGAGGATGGTAAAAAGATTAGCTACGCTAAACAAGTGTTTTTATCCTCAAGAAATAAAGGCTTTATTATCATAATTACTTTAAAAAAATATAAGCCTTATTTATCATTATTATAACGAATACTAGCAATATTTAAAAATGTAAAAATGACGTCGCCGTTTGAAACGTCGCAACAAATTGGCTAACACGATGGTGTAGCTTTACAATATCGTGGTGAACATCTTTTTTAGTTTTAACATATTTTTATTTTGAAAAAAAAATCCCTTTATTTGGAATTTTGCTAGATTGTATTAAATTGTGTATTGGCACTACGATTCTAAACGATTCATTGAACTATACTGAATGTACATTGAAAGTCCGTATGATATATTATGTATTTTAGAAAATTGACTGGAATGGAATTACAAGACAAGTCTAACTGAACGCTGCTTCCACCCCCCCCCCCCTAAAAAAAAAAACAAAAAAAAACAACACGATCTTTATTTGATACCGTAATGTACTGAAATGACAGCTTGTTTGTTACCTGTGCAAACAGATGCATCACAGGTAATATATGGAGACGAGAGCACGCGCCAATGGGTGTTCACAGTACCTTTAACCCCTTAACGTAGATTAGCAACGTGCATCAGTATAAAATGCAGTGTGCAGGCGGTAGTCCAAGAGTTTGTCTTCAGCACCTTCTCCGTATACCAGGTTTCGACATGGATCTCTTCCCAGCTGTCCTTCTTCTTGCTGTGGGCATTTGTATCGACACTCAAGGTAAGGAATGACGTCACATAAAAAAAAATATTTGATTGATTCTAATAACCTATAAACAGATAGAGTCGTTTAGGACATGTCAGTTAATAGGGGTTGGAGGAAAGCCGGAGTACTCGATTATTTTTTTTTTCAGAAAATATTACTATATATTGGTCTTGAACTGAAAAAAATCACCAATATTTTCAAAACTTTGCAAGAAAACTAGTCTGATTAAAAAAAAAATAGCGCATGCATTACAGCCCCGAAATAAAAAAGCTATATAATGGGTTCATTCCAGCACGAGTTCCTCTTATTGCGAGTTTTTGTTTTCCTTTTAATGTTGGCTATTATTACTCTGTAAGGAAAGGGCTGCATATAAATTGGAAAGCTTGTTGTCCAATCCCATTGTATATGGCATAGTCTTTTAGGCTAAGACAATGGCGGAATAATTAAGATTTATAGCTTAGAATGAGAAACAACGAAGTCACGAACCAATATTATACTGGTATGGTAAAGATCCCTTTTACGTAAATACTTCAGAACAGTCAGACAATGGAACGAACAATATAGTTAAACTACGGTTTTCTTTTTCTTACATTTTCACTACTCCTTTAGTCTTTTCATAGAAGATTTATTTTTCAGTTCTTGAATTACTTTATGATATTATGACGATATTTTAATCAAGATATAATTGCATTTTTATATTGATGCTTCAAGCCAGCAACGGAACTTGCACTGTCGCTCTTTGAGCTTGTATCGGGACACGAATCGTCTCTCTTCTAGCTTCGGGCTCTTGACACGGAACTTGAATTGTCGCTCTTCGAGCCCGGACCGTAACTCGAATTGTCGCTCTTCGAGCCCGGATCGTAACTCGAATTGTCGCTCTTCCATTGGAATTGTCCGATTATGGATGCCAACATCAGGAAATCGTTTCAGCATTACAAAATCTATGTACTTGAATTATGTGTTATTGTTTGATTCGCTAATACAAAAAGTTTCAATAAATTTTAACAAATTTTATAGATATATATATGATTACATAATTGTATTTAGTAAATTTAATCGAATAACAGACTTAACCTAAACACAACACCTCCAAAGTTAAACTGACATATGAGAGAAATGAGATCAGAGTACGATAGCTTGAGTCAATATTTCAGGTCAAAAACTGAAATTTATATGATTTGTTTGTTTGAGTTTTACGGCCCATCGACAACTAAGGTCATTTAGGGCCAAACTACAAGTCAGGCATTAATATTAGGATATAAACAAGGACTGTATCTAAAAGATCAGGGCTAGATAAAGACAAGAACTAAAACACAAATTGGAAATGTTGACCCAATAAAAAGGGGGATAAAATAATCTTAGCTAAAACACATGCGAAAACCCATGCACAATGTTGATGAAACGTTTAAACATTGAGCTGACATGATGATACATGTGAGATGAGAGAACATTCATATTTTGTTTAAAATACCGATCTCTTTGAGATAGTTGAAAATACGACTATGTCTCACGGCATGGAACAATGTGTATTGAATTGACATGAATTTTACATGAAGATTTTTCAGGTCAATTTCACCTGAATTATATCGTGTTGTTAATTTCGGAGAGTTAAGATTTGTTTACTTCAAGTAAATGTGACCTACTTACATATCTAGTAGATGACGTAACATTACAATTTTATTTCACGAAATTCAATCCCGGAACGGCGTACAATTTCTGTTACTTAAAGTGAACAGTCGGGCAAGGATGGCTAAAGTCGGTGAAAATGGTGTGAATGTATCCAGGATAATTTCTTATGAAATAAAAAAAAAATAAGATCTCTCGTAAAAACCTGTCTGCGTACGCAGAAATTAATTTAAAGTATAGGAATCCTAAAACGTCCTCCCGGCTGACTATGTCCGTGGTTACACTTCCACGCAGCCTCGCTTTCAATGCTTTCAATTTTTCTAGATTATTATATTCTAGATTTATTTCAATGGTCAGAGCTGGGAAACGTAAGCAGAACTTGACCGTCATATTAATATGTGAGAACTTTTGGAAGGCCAATGAACGCATTTAGACTGGTTTTCTTTGCCCGACTATTCACTTTAACTCTCTCGGCTCATAATCTTGCGGTTGCGACAGGTATATATAGAAATAATGAAAGAAATAACAGATTGATGTATTAACTGCGAGCTCTCCGAAATAGATGATGAATGTTTTTTATTTACATTATATATGTCCAAATTTTCAGTGAGAAAATAAAAACTAATTTTCGGTAAAGCCATCTGGATTTCTAAATGCATTTTGTACACATAATCTAAACGATCTTAACTAATTAGGAAAATATATTATTGAGGCAAATAAGTTTCATCACTTAATCAAATACATGTTTATTACAATTGTAGCTTATGATAATGTTGAATTGTACGTAACGTCAAATTTATATGTTATGTTAATTTCATCAACCCTATGTGTTGTAAATTTACAGAAATCAAAATAATTGAATTGAAGATTTCTTAAACAACAGTACATATAGAGTATGTATATGTAGTTGTAATCGTGTCACGGAGAGCCAATGTAAGCTGACATCTGTAAGTCCCGCCCTGGGTCTTTATTTGTTTTAGGGTGGGAAGAATATAGCTATTGCCTTGACTTGACTTAAAATACCAGTCGTTGAACATGTCGGTATGAACATTAAAATCTGTGGACTAACTACAACTATATGTATGACCATTATAGGTGAAGGTCACAGTATCACAAAATGTCACTTACACACCAGTGGTAATATTTACACAACCTACCAGTCAAATCCTAATTTAAATTTCACATTGGGAATGCAAATAAAACTCCACCGATTTCACTTTCGGTCAGGCGCACTCATCAGTGGCTATATAAGTTTACTGTGTAGGTCACTATTGACATTTCATATTTAATTATTACATACAACTTTATATTGAAAAATTAAATAGATTAAACTTAATACGAAACGTAATGGACATAGGAATGAACCTTGTCTACCGCCATAATGTCAAAAATAGGGATACTGGTAGGGGATCCCGGAGCGACCGTTATACAAATGCTACCATGGTTTGCATGATAGAATAATAATACTATGTACTGTTAGCGTGTCAAATGAAATGTCGTGACATCTGGAAGGCTACCCGCTCAACTGAAAATGTACGATCGTGTGCTATTTTCCATGCGCTTTCCCGCTGCATTATGATATTTTTTTTCAGAGTTGCTTCCATTCGTTATGCTCCGTCAGTACTGTGAACCGACAGGAGATTTATTAAAAATGCTCCACCGCCGACAGAGCATAAATGATAGTCATCATTTGAACAATTATAGGTGTTTAATCGTGTATATATATGACTAATTAATTCAAAAAATAATATAAAATAATTTATTTCGCCTTATGGTGCATGCAAAATCAGAACTTCATTCCATATAGGATATAGTGTCATGGAATTTTATCGGGATGCAATTAATTATTTTTCATATTTTTAACTTGAAGTAAAATTAGAAGCTCAAACTTTTCAATGGTGGTAATGGTGTAAAGTAAGTTACTTTTGTAACTGAAGAAAAATACGAAATCGCCTGCTCCAGTTTTTGATAGTGAAAAAATACAATTTGTCAGCGGTGGAGCATCTTTAATAGATACTGACGGAGTAAAATGAAGGGAAGCAACTCTTGACTGATACTGACGGAGTGAAAAGAAGGGAAGTAACTCTTGATAGATATTGACGGAGAGATACTGACGGAACGAAATGAAGGGAAGTAACTCTTGATAGATACTGACGGAGTGAAATGAAGGGAAGTAACTCTTGATAGATACTGACGGGGTGAAATGAAGGGACGTATCTCTGATAATTCAGACTGCCGGAGTCAAACGAAGGGAAGTAACTCTGATCTGATAGATTCTGACAAAGTAAAACAAAGGGAAGTAACCCTAATTGATCTGTAAAATTTATAATTCCTTAACCCATTGCAACCTTTGTAATGTTGAAGTAACATTTCGAGTCATACTCTTTTATCATTATTTTTCAGTGTACGCACAGACAGGAGTCATTTGTGGTAAGAACATTTTTTTATCTACGAGATAATGCATTGTTGTATCTATAATTATATGTCAGGCCTTTGTGCTGTTTTTAGTATATTGTGTATCGTTGATTGTCAGGTCCCTGTGTTGTCTTTAGTGTATAATTAACTAACATGACATTGTGACCATTTGTAGTATATTGTGCATCATTAATTATCAGACCCCTGTGTTGCTGTTGTATACAATAAATTAACAGGCCATTGTGCCGTTTGTAGTATGTTGTGTATCAATGATTATCAGACCCCTGTGTTGCTGTTGTATACCATAAATTAACAGGCCATTGTGCCGTTTGTAGTATGTTGTGTATCATTGATTGTCAGGTCCCTGTGTTGTCTTTAGTGTATAAGTAACTAACATGACATTGTGTCGTTTGTAGTATGTTGTGTATCCATGATTATTAGGCCCCTGTGTTGTCTGTAGTATATAATCAGGCCATTGTGTCGTTATTCACAGGTATTCTTTGACTGAACATATACAGGTATTCTTTGGCTGTAGATATACAGGAATTCTTTGACTGAAGAAATGCAGGTATTCTTTG
>SAYR01040029.1:1005624-1027036 GCA_004382745.1 Argopecten irradians irradians
GGTCTGATACCTAGTGATCCCTTTGACACAGGCTCCTGACATGTTAACAGGTATGGTCTGATACCTAGTGATCCCTTTGACACAGGCTCCTGACATGTTAACAGGTAAGATTTGATACCTGGTGAACCCTGTGACACAGGTGTCTGACATGTTAACAGGTAATATCTTCTACATGGTGATTTATGTGACACAGGCCCCTGACATAATAACAGGATAGACTTACCTGCTTCCTTGTGAACATAGTATATGTTACAGGTCCAACATCAGAACTCAATGTCTCCCAAAATTCATTTTCATACAAAACTATATTTATCAATATCTTTCATAAATCAATTAATTTCAAAGACAGACTAGTAAAATTGTATTGTTGTACGATAAAGTGTTAATATTAACATTGTGACTGCATATTCATAACAAGAGACACTATTACTCTACTAGATATTACAAGAATCATGGAAGAACACCAATATCTTGGAGTTTTTTAACACTGTAGGGATAGCAGGTTATACGCTACCATGGCATCAACGTCCTACTGTATTCAACCTAATAAGAGCTCTGGGCGTTTAAGACTTGAAGATAATAGGGGCGCTTAATAGAAATAGATGTGGACTAACCTTTCATGAAATTATTCTACAAAGTAATACAGAAATCAATTTGCAAAACAAATCAGTAAGGAATCCAACACAATTTTAATATTCCTCAGTCTTCATTTTATTTACTTAAAGGAATGGGAGCACTTATTGGGTCGGATATTGTCATGCCCTTTTGACAGGTGGACTAAATGGATGAGAATTGTTTTTTTCAAATCAAAAAAAAATTAAATATTGTAGCCTTCAGCATGACAGACATTGTAGCCATTGTTTTAATCCTTCTGAATTTTTCTATCAACAGGGAGTGGTGTGGATAAAAACCCATGTGTTGGTCAAACTGTAACCAACACCGGACTTTTCTTCTCCCACCCTGACCCCACCAAGTTCATCCAGTGTGATGTCGCAGCCAATGCATTCGTCCTGTCCTGCCCGTCTGGCCTCGTGTGGAACGAGTTCAGTACTACCTGTGTGTCGCCGTATCTCATTTATTCACAAACCGTTTCTCCATGAAGAACCAGGGAATGAATTATTTATGGACCGCAATGGTCGTCCACGAAGAAGAAGGTCAATGTAGTTCTCATCAAGTGACACATTTTTCCCAGTCTGTGGTGGTTCTGAAATTTGAATAAAAGATTAAAGGAAAAATTTGATTTACCTGTAATTTCTTTGTTGTTTCAATCACTTCCTTCAGTTGCACCAATAAGCATACAAGTTAATTTAAAGATGCTCCACTGTTGATGAATGGTATTATTTCTCTTTCAAAAATAGGAGCAGACGATTTAGTAAATAACTTTAATTACAAAAAAATTACATACTTTATACCATTACCACCTTTCAAAAGTTTGAGCTTCTAATTTTATTTCAGGATAGAAATATAAAAAAAATAATTAATTACATCCTGAAAAAAATTTGTGGCAATATGTCCAAAATGAAATAAACTAGTGATTGTGCATCCACCAAAAGTAAAATTAATTATTTCATTACTTTTTGTGTTAATTAGACATATATATTTCCAAGATTGAACACAAATTATTGTTCAAATTGACAAATGATGAACATTGTTTATGCTCTGTCGGCGGTGAAGCATCTTTAATGAGTTTTTATCAACAATTACACAGGTGCATATATAATATGCCTTGGAAGACAAACATAGTTTAAGTCTAGAATGGTTACTTTTAGCAAAACACACACGTAGATTACTACCTTTCGCTATAACCTTACATATAAGGAAAGTTTCCTATTCTTTATTCACATATTACAGAGTTATCTGCCCTTGCAGGTAGGTATTGATTGTGACGTCCCTTAAATGCGAGCATAACATCATACTTTTCGGAGAAACGACATGAATTGCGCCCACAATATAATGACGTCACTATGGATACCTACTCGCAAGGGAAGTAACTCTGTAATATGCAAAGACAGAATAGTTTAGGGGAATGGATTGGAAAAAATACTGTACACAGTAATTTGGTGATTTAAATATGTTAATTTCCACAAGAATAGAAAAACTAATTAAAAAGAAAGCTAATAACAAAAGACAAAACAAGAGGACTAGCCTAACATATACAAATTTCCAGAAGTTTAGTGGAATGGTTCAATTCTACAGTTAGAGCCTGGAAAAGCAATTAAGCTGGACAAAGCTCAATTCATCCCTCTCCAGGGTTGTTTTTTAATAGATGGTTGAAAATTAATAATAGGTGGTTGGGGGCCACAAGCTCCGTGATGGCCAATACCTATTTCTGACAAAAATAGCCGGTGGTAAACAAGGAAATCAACAGCTGTTTTTGCCGGCAACCGGCTTTTAACGAGAACCCTGCTCTCCCAAATGTGTTTCAACAGGACTAGGACTAATAATACATAAGGACATAAAAGGTTGACATAAAATACTCACTGGGGCAAACAAAATTCACCTAGATACATATTCTTTTTTTTCTCCTGTTAACCTCAATAAAGGTCAATATCGGTAAACTATAGTTATTATATTATATCAAGGGTGTAAAATTTCACAATTTACATAATACAACTTGGAACTTATTAGCGGTGGTTTATTTTTGCACATCATCTTAGCCTTTGGAAGCATCATTCATATGGCAGGCTGTAAGGTGTAAAATCATGATCTTGATAAATATCGTGAGGTATCAAATTTCGTGAATTTGGATGAATCTGTGAATTTAGCAAATTAAAACCCCCGTAAATATTAGCAATTATACATGTATGCAATGCACCTTAAAAATACTGATAACACTCAAAATATTAATTAAATCTTCCAGCTTGTGGGGAACAGTTCTCTCGGTTGGCACCAACACTTCCATTCTGATCTAGCTATCAGAGTTACTCCCCTTTATTTCAACTTGTTAGAAAAGAATGAAAGGAAGGGAAGTAACTCTTATAGGTCAGACTATAAAACATATAGAACAACAGTTTTGACTATTAACTCATTCACCCCTGAAATTTCATAATGGACTGGTCTAGTCCTGGACTTAGAAGAGTCTAAATATGTCTTCAGGGTTGAATGAGTTCACAGGTAACAGATGAATATATATACACAGAGATCTTTCATGCAGAGTGATTACATTTCCTTCTGTCTGATTTTGGTTTGCTATATAGCGCGAGATATACTACAGTCAAACAGTAACAGGGCCACACCCACCTATCTTTAGCGCATACCTGTCTATAAAAGATAACTGTTTATAACAGATACCTGTCTATATCAGACATCCGTCTACAGCAGACACTTGTCTATAGCTGACACCTGTCTATAGCTGACACCTGTCTATAGTGGATACCTGTCTATAACAGACACCTGTTGATAATGGACACCTGTCTATTGAACAGGGATGGGTTCAATTACATAGCAATGTAATTAATTAAATTACACATTACATTTTAAAATGGCATTACCATTACCATTACCATTACATGTATTTTGCAATGTAATTAATTAAACTACCATTACTTTACCAATGTAATTAATTAAATTACACATTACTTTCAGTTTTTAATAAAAGAAAAAAGTTGTATCCCAAGGACTGGGCATTATATTAATAAAAATAACTATCTTTATACAATACATATCCATGTACATTTGTATACTAATTTAAGATATGCATTCATTAGTAAGGTACTTTAAATTTCCAAATATCAGTGATCAGAAATATTACATAGTACGGATACTAAGATAGTCTACATTGGTAGAAGTAATGGAAAGAAAAAGAAATATTAGGTACATGTAATAATTGTGTTTACATGATATGTATTAACTTTGCCACCTTTGAAATTCTATAGATGTGATAAAGTCATTGTAATGCAGTTTACCCCATAGTTTTGTCTATATATATAAATGCATATAATTTTACTAATTTGTGCTGGAAACTAAATCTTTTATTAAGCCATATATTTAGTGTCACTTAGAATTTCACATTAGGTGTGATTCTAACCAGATATCTGGTATAGACCCCTTGTTCTTTAAATCAAACTTTATTTTCTACCTAATTTGATACAATTAAGGGCATAGGTGGGAAAGACATTGTTCTCACTAATGATAATGAATGCTAAATAAAGAACTGTTATCAAACTATATGGTAGACATGCATAGTAATAGTCACAAGGATATTAAAGCTAAAATGAAAAGATAAAAACTTTAGTGAGAACAGAAATATGGAAAATATAATCTGACAAATCTATTTATATTCATGACCTTTAAAAACATCACATGGAATTGAAATGTAATTGAAAAATAAATGAGCATTACATGCATTTTTGTAATGTAATTAATTAAATTACCATTATATGTTATTGAAATTTGCTTCAATTACACATTACATTCAATTACTCTAAAAATTGTAATGCATTACAATTAATTACCATTACATTTTCAATTACCCCATGCCTGCTATTGAACACAGAGGAATGTCAAATATCCCTTAAAGTAAAATGATGCCATAAAATACTTACTTTTAAAACCCTTCAAGGCCGCAGAAAGTAAGTTTATGCTGTTGGGTTTACGGAATAAATTGCGAAGAGCTTCATGGTAGTTTCCGTCATTATCTTTCAAGCCATGCATTATCATCAGTACTTCATTGATAGGGAGAGATCGTCTTGTTTGGACGTGACTAAAACACAAATATGGAATTTCAACATGATCATGCAGGAGGAATATACATATGGTTACAATATACAGACTTCACATTAACCCATATTTGACAAATTTCACCATTTATTTAATGTCGTGCATTCTACAATTCTGAGTAGTGTCTATTGCAATGGGGGAAAAATCTATAGTTTTGGAATGTTTCCAAAATGGTCATTTTTAACGATGGATCAAATCCTATCTAAATTGATCGGAAAAAAATCAACGCCTTTCCTAGACTATATCGGCTTTAAAGTATAGGAAGTTGAATAATCTTACCTAAGGAAATTCCTGAGAGGTATCTCCTGAACTCGAATGTTATCTCTCTTTGCCCTGGCCAAGCTGATGTCCCGATGTTCTGTACTAGGCAGTCCACCAATTATATAAGTAATCTGGGGATCAAACTGCACTCTAGATGGTTTAGCACTTGGCGATAAATAAACTAACGTTTTCCTTGGGAATAAATCCACGTAACTTTTGTCTGTAAAGTCTTCAAAATAGTTGGAGAAGTCGTAGCCATCCTCTTGTAAAGACGTCTCCTTCAGTTCAGAGTTACATAATACCATGCGAAATGGATCTTGAGCTCTAGAGTTGATCTGCAGACCCCAATGTACTGACTTTAACACATCGATTTGCTGTTTCTTGTTCATCGTATGCACATCTTTTAAATCTATAATCAAATCCAAACCAAATTTTCTTGAGTAGATCTGTCTTTGTGTTTGGTAGTGCGATTGTGTTTTGTAGGAGACACCATACACACAGGGGGATTCCTTGTTTTTTTTCTCCTGGGTCTTATCTGTATTAAACACGACACATTCAGCAGTTTTAGTACTGTCCGTTGTTGGACTTGGACTACTGTCAACTGCCCGAATCTTAGCACTGTCAATAATCTGACTTTTAGCACTATCGATTGTCCTGCTTTTAGCACTGTCGTTGGTCCCACTGTTAGCACTGTTGATTGTCCCACTTTTACCACTGTTGTTGATCCCACTGTTAGCACTGTCGATTGTCCCACTTTTAGCACTGTTGATGGTCCCGCTTTTAGTACCTTCAACTTTCGGACTTACTCTACTCTGCATGGTTGGACTTTCAGTAACATTTGCTGTATGTTTTTCCCTCTTTCTACATTCCACAATGTATTGAGATATTTTCTCATCACAAAACTTTTGCATCAAGGAATTCCTTTCATGCCATACCCGAGTATGGTACAATTGAGTCCACATCTCTTTCGTGAGGATGTCATCAATCTGGAAGAAACATATAGTCACAATTTAGTTTTGTGAAATCTCATTAACACAAAGTCGGAAGAACAGTTTAAGCATAATATGTATCATCCTTGATACTCCAGGGGTTACCCTCACTGATGTAATATCCACCCTTGGATGATCTCATAGTAAAACTGGAGACAACAGAAGATATGCACAAGTAATTTGATCTTTTGATATACATCAAAGAAATTGGGGTTTTATAAATTTAACGTCCTTTTATATTTAATCAACAGCCAGGGTCATGCAAGGACGTGCCAGGTTTGTTGTAGGAGGAAAGCCAGGGTACCCGGAAAAAACCCAGCGACCAGCTGTTAGTGCCTGGTAACTGCCGATTGAAAACTCCTTCATTGTGTTTACTGACACAGGTTTATAGGCATTTCTCCTCAGCTTTTATCACTACCTGTACTTTTAAGTGTATTAGTTTAAACATGTTTGTTTGTACATGTATAAATATGAAGTCAGAAGAAGACCAAGATGTATAGTCTATGCCTGATGTCTAATCCAATTAATACATAACATCTTTGTCAATAAAATATTTGGAAAATGAAATATGAAGAAAACATTATATTAATGTCTGATATGACTGAGTTTTCCAAAAAGCTGCTTAGATTTTTACAAACATGATTGAAAAGGATCAATTTTACCATTTCTTTTTTAAAGAAATCATACATTCAAAACCGGAAGAGCATTTACTTCTATTAAAGACATGTATGGGTATATAAGTTTAAAATTTTATATTTTTCTTCTCAAACTTACTCACACCATATGAAAATTATTGAACCACTCAAGGTTTTCCTCTTGTGTTTTTAAACTATTTAGGAAAATATGAAAATAAACCTGGACACATATATACTGTACAAGGGTACATCTACCATCATAAAAAATAGAAGAGCTGCCAATCTCTTTAATATATGTTTCTGGTAATATTTAATACCAGACTAATTTTGAAAACAAATACAGTGTGTAACAAATTAAGATATTTATACCGGATACATTTGTTCCATTCTTAGGAGCTTGAATTCACACTGGACAATTCTCTTAAATTTCTTTTGCATTTCTGGATCCATGTCTTTGAATTCCTGATACATAGCAGTCGGCAGCTTTGATTTGGGTCCAGGATTGTCAAGAATATCATTCAGACGATGGCGACCACTATGTTTCATTTGATGAAGAACTTTGTGTATACATTTGTTGTTGTGTTGAAGAAATTGCCGACAAAAGTGTTTAGAGAACATCCTTTTCATCTCATAAATTGATGTTCAATTTGTTCTGTTTCCTAGAAATAAACAAACAAACAAAAAAACGATAAGAACTTTTTCAACTTTATAATTCTTCCAATTTTCAGCTTCATCCCAAGAAAACTTGAAAGCAATAGGCTATAATAGAGGGCCTGTATATGATAGAGTCCTGATACATACATGTAAGTATTTGTCAATAAACATGTAGAGCTGTATTCATGTATTTTTACTATTTTTTTTGGGGGTGGGATTTTAAAGGGACAATTCACTCAGGCTAATTCATTTACATAAACAAGAAGCAAAATATGGCATAAATGTATTGTTCTACATTTCTTATGAAACATTTAACACAATATATTGACAAATTCCACGTCATTGTTAAGTATTTTAATTGAAACCGTTGTAATTACAAATCGTTGATCAATACTATTAAGCAGGTACAGTATGTACTCTGTACCCATACCCGAGCCAAAGTCACGCACGTTTAACAATTAAATGAACTACATAACCACTGACCATGAGGAGGTAATAAAATGATTTTTAGGCAAGACAATTTACCTTATAAGGTAAACCACTACTGTCAGAGCCATTTGAGCAGTTCTAGACTAAAGTTGCATTATTCTACAAGCAAGGGACAGCTGGGTTCCGCATACAAGATGCATATGTTTGACCACAATGGCGAACAGCAAGCCAGTTTGAAAGGTTCACACGCATTTCACCACCATGGGCTTTTCTAGCATATCACAGTAAAACCGACTGATCTAAATTCCATTAGAACTGGGTTTTTTTTCGATATTTACAAATTTTAATGTTCTCTTAGATTGAATTGTCCCTTTAACCAAATTTGGCATACTTTTAGAAAATTGTCTAAACTTTTGTAAATGGAAAAGGGAAAATGTACCGACCAGACCACGATTTGAATTTGGGATATCTGAACACTAGCTGAATGCTTTATATACCACTCATGAGCTGACTGGTCATGATCACCTATCATTGACCCAGTCCAATCCAGCTACACTTTGAATATCATGTTTATAAATCATAACATGCAGATTTCAAATGTCACTGATGTACAGAACACGGTTAATCATAATTCGACCTGAAATTTTGTACATAGATGCATTATAGTATGACAAATAACATATCTTCTGTTGTCGTTAGGTTTTTAAAACATATTCGATATTACAATGTGTTGTCGGTATACCGTCACGGCAAACCTCGTCACTCGTTCTATCGTTGACCATCGGCCGATTTCAGAATATTCAAATCACTCTAATTCCTTCATTTTGCACCAATCTTCATAAAACTTGGTAGAAATATTCAATTTAATGTACTGAATAACATATCTTGTGTTGTCACTAACTTGTCCTTGTATTTAACGTGTTGTCGTTATTAAGTGTGACCCCTATTGCCAGATGCATGCGTGCAGTAATACGTGTTTAGTATCTCAAATGGGGTAAACAGATATATACACACACACTCATAAATTGGTGTTACAATAACAATCTTGGAATGTTTAGTTATTTTACCATGCGGAGGAAACGTGTGTGTGTGTGTACGGTTAAAATACCTCTTACCGATTATATTTCTGCTTTCGTTTTAACAAAACGTTTGTATGACTACGAGTAAAAACGGTGTACGGACTGTTAAACGGCCCAGGTAAAACGACCCCGGTCCAAACGGCCGGCTTTAAAGTAGAGCGAAGCTTTACTTGTTTATTTTCTTTTCTATTCCAAGTAGAAGACATAATTTAAAAATAAAAGGACATACTGTGATTTAGACCTACACTATCATCAATGTAATGTTCAAATCTTTAATAATAAAAATTCAAAACACATTACCTAGACTAAAAATGTCCATCTAAGGATTCTATTATATTCTACATTACAGTACAACACATGTATAGTACATTGTATATTTTTTTACCGATTCTCTAAAACGTCTTTAATGGTCTATGGGCACTCTGGTGGGTCCATATTCATCCATATTTCAGCTAATTTTCAGATCCCTGTGTTCAGGAATCTTTTGTCTAAATGTACATAATTATGTACTTCTTACAACGTACAATAAACTTTTCCATTGTACACAATAATTATGTACTTCTTACAATATACAATAAACTTTTCCATATACACAATAGTTTATGTACTTCTTACAATGTACAATAAACTTTTCCATTGTACACAATAATTATGTACTTCTTACAATATACAATAAACTTTTCCATATACACGATAATTTATGTACATGTACTTCTTACAATGTACAATAAACTTTTCCGTACACACAATAATTTATGTACTTCTTACAATGTTACGTTGGCTGATTTGTGCCATTTCGTCTTTTCGTCTTTTCGCCCCGAAAAGACGAGAATTAAGAAACCTTAATTTTCGTCTTTTCGTCTTTTCGGAAAAGACGAAATTTAACAACTTTAAATTTCGTCTTTTCGCCGCGAAAAGACGAAAAGACGAAAAGTCTAACACGAAAAGACGAAAGTGATACACGCTAATTAGCGACTTTGATTCTCGTCTTTTCGCCTTCAAAATTCTCGTCTTTTCGTCTTTTCGCCCCGAAAAGACGAAATTTAACAAACCTTAATTTTCGTCTTTTCGTCTTTTCGCCACCGAAAGACCGAAAATTAACAAACCCTTAATATTCATCTTTTTCGTTTTTCGCCCCGAAAAGAGAAAATTAACAAACCTTAATTTCGGTCTTTTCCGTCTTTTCGCCCGAAAAAGAACAATTATAACAAACCTTAATTTTCGTCTTTTCCGGTCTGTTTTGCCCCCGAAAAGACGAAAAATAACAAACCGTAAATTTTCGTCTTTTCGGTCTTTTCGCCTTCGGTACTGGTGTGGAAGGTCCATTTTCTGAAACTCGTCTGTTATCTTAATTCTGCACTTGACTTAATTGTTCAATATGAAGCATCAAGTAGCTTTATGATAACAATCGATTTATTTAAATTAATTAGTATTACAAGTATGCTTCATCATAAACTAAGATTAGAGTTTTTAAAAGCAAGAAGTCAACATGTTTGTTTACAGAAGCACTTTACGTTAGATTTCTCACACGTGCATATGCCACGTGCCACTAACAGATTCATCATTCCGCAAATCCTTTTAGCGTGATTGAGTACACTTTTTTAAAAAATTCCATTAATATTCTTATTTTTTTGTGTTCTAATCGCCCTCTTAGCAATTTACGCTAATTCAAAAACATTGCCGTGTATATGTAAGACCATAATGAACTTAAGATGCTTAAAACATACGCACTGTACGGAGTTGGCCTCCGCCTACAACAACTTGAAAAAAAAAAGTTGTCGCCGGGTATTATTTGAAAGCGTTTTGAATGCACGATAACTTGTAACATAAATAAATTTATGAAAGACAACTCTCTGAAGCTTTGAGCTTAAAAGTAAAGAACTTGTCCAGAAATTGCCAAAATACAGTTAATATAATAAACAGTCAATCAGTAGGTACCAATGTTACTGTTGTATTATTGTGAAATGACATTTTGATACAACATGACATGGTCTTCATCATAATTGTAGCAATTCAGAAATTACATTAATATATCACGTCGCTATATGATAGATGACAAAGTATATCTGTAATTTTGTATTTTTCGGGGGCGAAAAGACGAAAAGACGAAAATTAAGGTGTGTTTATTTCGTCTCTTTTCGCCCCCGAAAGAGAAATTTTAAGGTTTGTAATTTTCGTTCCCTTTCGGGGGCGAAAAGACGAATTTAAGGTTTGTAATTTTCCGTCTTTTCGGGGCGAAAAGACGAGATTTTTGAAGGCGAAAAGACGAAAATTAAAGGCGCTAATTAGCGTGCTTCACTTTCGTCTTTTCGTGTTTGACTTTTCGTCTTTTCGTCTTTTCGCCGCGAAAAGACGAAATTTAAATTTGTTAATTTTCGTCTTTTCGGGGCGAAAAGACGAAAAGACGAGAATTAAGATATTTAATTTTCGTCTTTTCGGGGCGAAAAGACGAAAAGACGAAATGGCATAAATCAGCCACCGTACAATGTACAATAAACTTTTCCATTGTATATGATAATTTATGGGGTGTGACGTTATGTCAACACTTCATGTATAACATGTAATCATATACAATTCTATTATTACAGTATATAGGTGGCATTTTACTTTTTTTTCATAAGTTTCAAAAGAAAGTTTTAAACCCTGCCTTCACTCCGTTCACAGCATCATCCATGGTGCATATTTAATTCATGTAAATGGAAATAGGTGCGTAAAGTTTCGTGACATTGTATTTCTAAGTCGTATTTTTTATACCGGACTCTTGTAAATGGAAAAAGGTGTGTAAAGTTTCGTGACATTGTATTTCTAAATCGTATTTTTTATACCGGATCCCCCCCCCCCCCAAACAAAACAAATTTCCTGCTAGCGACGACGCCACTGGCAAGAGGATACCACTTCCAGCCAACATTAAAGTGAAGAAATATGATTCTGTCGAAAAACTGGGTAACGAATAGTACAAACTCGAATATGGAGATCGCTGCTTTAAAAAGGATACAGGTAAGAATACATTATCAACATTTCAACAGCATTGCATTCAAAGTGCACATCATGGATCGATTTGATTTCAGATTTGCTTTTATTTATGAAAACGAAAGGAATCGCTTCTAATGTTTGACTTTTCATAGATTCATTTTAATATTGCACTAGACTATACTCGTATTAAAGGGTTTGTGACCTAAAAACCTTTTTATAAATTTTCTGATAGTTTGACCCCATCAATGTTGGCTGACACACGTTTCACAGCACTCCGCAAAGCTGTTTATCTACTTTATGGGCAGTAAGGGTAAATTGCTGCGGCTGAGAAAATTTTAATGAGCTAGCCGGTCACGTGGTACCAACGCGTCATCCGTTTAGATACTATATATTTATACAGAAAAACAACAGAGTCTTCTAGTATTTTTTTTTTTAAATATCTGCAGTGTAAAACAATGACAGTGGTATCCCTGCTTTTGATTTTGTTCCTGACATTATCCCATACCAGTTTGAACCTTTGATGAACACTGATAATTCTCTTTCTACGGAGAAGGGGGTAACATCCCCAGATGTTTCAGATGCTGATCAAGAAAACCAAGAAGGTAATCAAGAGGATCGGTTGACAAATTAAACACAGCATGGTTTGTAATACACCTATTATTATTTTAATTTATTGGCATTAAATATAGATGTGGATGCCTTTATGGGTAGCAGTGACTTACCACTTATATCATTACAACACTAATTTTACATACCTACATATTACAAATATACATATATCTCAATAAAATGTCTTTTTTCCCCATAAACATCAATGATAACAATGTATTACTATGTCAATAAACAATTGAAGAATTCAATAAATGAGGATTATATTCTTAACAACAGAGGAATGTATAATAATGACATTGGTTACAACTATGAGACAAAGCTAACTATATGGTTCAATTACCAAAAGTCAATTTTTCCATGTTATGTTGTGGATACATACTTAGTTATATTTTTTATTTTCAACAGATGTTCATGTGGTTTCTGTGATCCAATGGTTACGGAATCGGAATCTACGGTCAGCTGTCGTGAGATAAATTATATCAATTCCATAGTTTTCAATAAAAACATCTCTGTAAATTGTTTATATTCTTATTAATTTTACCTATTGATATATTTATTATTAACGAAATGTTACTTTTGTTGCAATATTTATATACATTACATCAATCCTCTTCTCGATATAATGTATTTATATGACTATACAGCCAGATAATATTACTGATATTATGCAATTATTTATTAAATAATGAGTACTGTAGCATTCGTATGAGTAATTAAGTAGCTGGCAATGGTGATGATGAATTGTCCTTAAGTTGTTACCAGCAAACACACATTTGAAACAAGCACATTCCATGTATAATGTTTACTAACAAACAGGGCTGACTAATTATACTATAAATGTACAATAAATACCATTATCGGGTCATAGATGATAGGTCACCTTTTTCAAACATGAATTAAATTGACCCTGAAGTAATTTAATGCCTCCACAGTTATCTTATCACCATTTACACAAATGATGATTTTCTGTCAGCTCAAACGACACTTATGTAGTGCAACCATGTATTTTGAATACTCTTCTTCTTTGGAAAGCGAAAGAACTTGTTTATAAAACTTATTTTATTTTAACTTATTTTATTTCTGCGATTGTTATAGCAGCCATAAGCAGTACATAGCACCACACTAAATTTGACAGCTTGTAATTATTTCATGTGAAACACAGAATAAGACAACTGTAAGTTTAGGTGTTTAGCTCTATTGGTGTCTGTCTCATCAGCAGCGGTGATCATGAGCCAGTCGGTGAACCAGTGACGTGTGCTGGCTGACAGCCTCGTTATCGCAATAAATTGTTTGCATATCGGTCAGCTGCCCGGATGACCCTATGTATAGCCTGGTATCTCAGTGTGTTTATTTGCCATCCCCATGGAGTGGGGTATTTCGGTGAACTTAAAGGGGGCCCAATCTGTAGACAACTTATCACTTTTTGTGTCACAAACCCTTTAATATATACATAGGCGCCAGTCTTATGTGATGTAGGGTCGTTTTCGTTTATTGGGAACAACCGGTTCGACCGTGGGTTAAAGTCATTATTTCAAGTATAAATCCTGACGGACCTGCAGTTTATGATACAGGCCTGTGAGGGCTTTGTCAAGGCTCGCCTGAAAACAATATGAAATCACTAGGTCCGTCTTTAATTAATAAACGAACAACTAGGTCCAACCAGTCAAACCGCATAACCGAAAACGGTCCAGGATCGCAGCAGTTTAATACCAGCAGGCCTAGAGAGCGACACGGCTAAATGCCAAATACTGGCTAATTATACCAAATACTACCTCATTGTACCAAATACTACTAATTATACCAAATACTACCTAATTATACCAAATACTACCCAATTATCCAATTATACCCAATACTATACCCAATTATACCCATCCAATTATACTTTATCTTATGCAATTAATTTTGTGTAAAATTGTGTGTTTTGAAGCCAAACATCGTCCGAAAATGACCCAACACAACTACTAAATGCCGAAAACTATAAATAACGAATTTACCATTCTTTTGCGACATTATCAATTTAATTATGTTCAATTACAGTATATTTTATCTTGCAAAATTAAACTAAACTGTTTTAATATACCGATACATATAAAAAGGCTAAAAATGTATTTGTCTCATACGCTATTAATAAAATCTGTTACCTGTAAGTGATCGAGATCGGGTCATCTCAGTCGAGGGCTAAGATTTTGTAACATAATCCCAACCGAGGCGTTAGTAATCCGTAGCCATTCCATGAAAGAAGAGATAGAACGAAAAGAATTTCCAATAGATGATCTAGGATATTTACTGAAAACTTTGGACATTCTGAAGATTGCTTTCATGGGAAATAATCAGGATATATTCTCAAAGGAAAAGGAGGAGAAGTAAGAGGAAAATGGCTGGATTTAAAGGGCTTTGTTTCTTTTGTAAACAATCAGGACATAGACAGACAGATTTCATAAAGTGTGAAAAGTATCTCAACTGGAAATTGAAGAAGACAAAGAAATCGAAAATCTAGTTTCGGCTGATGTAACAGACCGTACATTAGACAACAGCAAGGAGAGGTCTTAACCTTTAATATAAGCTAAAAATAAAGCAACTCCAGAAGGAAGGTTTGCGTTGTAACTTTGGATTGTCTGTTGGATACAAGATCTACAAGCACAGTTCTTCACTCATATAAATATATAAGTATTCCAGCGGGAAACAAATATTGGAACTGATAAAGATCGAAACAAATATTAAAGTAACAAATGGTGCTGCAATTTACACTATGAGTTATACCATGGTTACCTTAAAGATGCTCCACCGCTGACAAACGTTATTTTTTCACTATTAAAAATATGAGCAGACGATTTAGTATTTTTCTTCAGTTAAAAAGTTACTTACTTTACACCATTACCACCATTGAAAAGTTTGAGCTTCTAATTTTACTTTAAGTTAAAAATATAAAAAGTAATTCATTGCATCCCGAAAAAATTCCATGTCACTATATCCTATATGGAATGAAATACTGATTACTTATGCACCAAAGGCAAAATAAATGATTTTATTACATTTTTTGTGCTAATTATACATATATATACACGATTAAACACCAATTACTGTTCAAGTGATGAATATCATTTATGCTCTGTCGGCAGTGGAGCATCTTTAAAGATCAACAGGAAGAAAGTTGAACACAGAAAGGTTGTTGCTGATATCGATTCTACAGCAATTATAGGATATAAATTACTGCATACACATCACTGTCAAATGGGTGTAGAAACTGTTTTTATTTTTCATTTTCAGAGCGAAAAAATAACCGGTAAGTAATTTTCAATGAGGAAGTTAAATGTAGCAATTCCTGAAAAGTCAAAAATGTTACTAGGCTTATTTGAGTTCAACGTAATGCCTTTTGGGCTATGCAACGGTCCGGCAACCTTCGAAAGACTACTTGAATGTGTATTACAGATACAGATAGTCTGGTGCAGAGCTATCGGAGCATTCGCAGCAGGGAACCAGACTAAGATACAGAAGGATTTTTTTTTAAATCAGAAGAGCTTTTATTTCGACAAACAAATGTATAAAAACAGGTTAAATAGACCACAAAGCAGGCATGCATATAAATATGGAGCAAACAATATTGAAAACAAATTATGCACTATTAACAATTCTAAAATAGTGTTAGATCAAACTAATAACACGATGAAAAATCATGTAAAAGAAGCAAAGATACATCAATTGGCACAATCACGCTTTACTAAAAGTAAGTGATTACGGACAATAAAAGCCTGATTATCAGTTAGTGACATTCATAATTTAATCACTATGCACTCTTAAGATATAGACATGAGAAATCAAACTAAAAAGTAACCATAGCAGATCTACCCGTATGCTGAGTGCAGGCATTGGTTTTTTTTATCAAAAAACTAAACTTAACCTACTAAGGTAACAAGCGAAGCATAAGCATAAAAAGGTACACAAAATGTAACCTCACATACCTGGAGCAGTCTCACAAACGACTTCTAACATTCAGCCTTCCTGATGTCGTTTGGTAGACTGTTCCATATTTGGGCGGCTTCAAGTCTAAAAGATTTCAGGCCATACCTAGTTGCATTCACCTGTGGAATTTCTGCATGTCTTTCTCATCTAGAATTTTAAAAAGAAGCTTTAGATGTTAAGAAGTTATGAAAATAATCAGGACTGTCCTTGTTAAGGATTTTGAAAGCTACTCTAGCGGTGATCTGTATTCTTACTATTAACATGCAAGAGTTTAGAATTTGTTTTAAAATTATCTCTATTGGAGAGTCATAATCTTCTGTAACAAAATGTGGACATCTTTAATGTATTTTCTCCATTTTGACAGTACTATGTTTTCTACAAAAATGTCAGACAATAGGACAGTAATTGAAGTTTAAGTGTATAAAAGAGTTAAAGATTATTATACGTCCCTGTTTCGTTAAAAAATGCCAGCTAATTTTAAAACAACCACTTGTCTGGTGCCTTTTTCACATGACTGTGACATGGCCGTCAGACTTTAGAAAGTTATCAAAGTTTAATCATAACAAAGTAGCATTCGTGTCACACATAATTTCATTATCATATATATGAAAAGAAGACATATGTTTGTTAGCCTTATGACCAAGGCATATGGCCTGGAGTTTATCCGGATTGGCCTTCATGGTGTTAAAATTGAACCAGTTAATTAGTAGAAGTATTAGCAGGACTTCAGGATTACTTGGGCGATATAATCGTATTCTCTGCGGACATAAAAACTCATATAGAGCGACTTGCGGAGGTTAAACCTGGATAACTGATGCAGGATTGCAAATTTCTCCAAAGCAATAGCAATTGCTTTAAACAGAAAGTCAACGTAGTAGCTACAGACCCAGCATAGTTGGAAAAGTTGAAAACCGGTCACAACCTAAAACTGTTAATGATGTACGAAGCTTCTTGGGTACCTGCGTCTACTATCAAAAATTAAGTTTTTTCCAAGCTCGATAAACCTTAAGATAAATTGACGGAGAAACAAAAAAAAAGGGTTTTCTATGGACCAGTGAATATGGAAATGCCTTTCTACAGTTGATAAACAAATTATCTACTGCATCCATTTTGAGATATCCAGATCTTACACTATCTTTATATTTGACACCTATGCAAGCGGAACAGGAATCGTGACAATTTTATCTCAAGTTGAGATCTGAGAATAATTGACAGTTTTCCCCTAAAGTGCCCATTGATCAATTTAAGACATTTTAGGGGTCTATATCAAAAATTGGTAAAACTCATATTCTACATTGTGCATTACATGTAAAGGGAGAAAAGCTCCCCGAGAAAAAACTTCTACCCCACCTAGCTTACGCGGCTAAAAATCAAATTTCTAGCAAGTCTTCACAATAACGATTACTACGGTTGGAAAGAGCAATAATTTTACTTTCAGATACATCATACAACTACACAAAGTGCCGTCACTAAGACAATAGCAGCCCCATTTCAAAAAAAAAAAAAAAAAAAAAAAAGTAACACGCAAATGTCCTCGATCGCGCGCGGAAATTCATCTTGTCATTTTCTCATGCATTATTCATGAGCGAGACCTCCATTGCAATCTTATTGACTGACTGTAAGGAAAAGATGGTATTCTCCTCTCGGGACACCTCGTAATTTACATTTGGCATTACCCACACACCCGAGACAACCGGTAAACTATTCCTCTGAAACCGTGTGTGTTTGAGATATATATGTACAGGTTTCAACGCATTGTCGTCAATACTCAGGTAATTTCACTTTTTTAAATATAGATACAGCTCATAAGGCAAAACAAAAGTACAATGTCGATGATTCCCCACTAGCTGTTTGGACATCAATTTATTTTCTTCTGACATTTACGTTTTTTATAGGTAATCCAAAATCGAGCTGGTGTTTCTATTAAAGACAAATGGTATTTTTTCACTATCAAAAACAGGAGCAGACGATTTAGTATTTTTCTTCTGTTACAAAAGTTACTTACTTTACACCATTACTACCATTGAAAAGTTTGAGCTTCTAATTTTACAAGTTAAAAATATGAAAAATAATTAATTGCATCCCGAAAAAAATCCGTGGCACAATATCTTATATGGAATGAAGTAATGACTGCGCATGCACCAAAGGCGAAATAAATTATTTTATGTTATTTCTTGTGTTAATTAGGCATATATATATATACACGATTAAACACCAATTATTGTTCAAATGATGAATATCATTTATGCTCTGTCGGCGATGGAGCATCTTTAACAAGTTATGCTTCGAACGAAGACTTTGTCTAGTCATTATCCTTTATTATAGTCAAGTATAATGGATCTATGTTTTGTTTTTTGTTTTAAGTATTTCCATTTGTGACTGTTCAGGGCTATGTGATTACACGGAACGAATACTTCATTTCTCGGTACGCGATTTAGATAATAAGGAAAAAATCGAACTTAATATTAGCTGAAGGAACTGCTTGAGAAAGCTATGATTTAATCACAGAAAAATAACACATCTTTATACTTACGAACTATGTGATTATCCACCTTGAACACTACAGTCCCGCTTTACATTGAACACAAAGACGTTTTGCAAAAAATTCAAACCAAACATTTGAACTACATTTCTGAGTTATTTTGTTTGAAATTTGTGCTGAAATTCGCAAAACAATAGTTGTAAAATTATTCGATTAGAAACTGTTCTAAGATTTAGTACATTAAAAAATTGTAAACAATAAAACAAGAATGCATTTAATGATTCGTTTTTTATTTCATGAAATATATACACAAAAAAACAACATTGAGATATTGATGCTAGTAAGAGGAGGAACAGAAATGACCTAATATTTTATTTTAATACCGATTGATAGTCATAGCAACAACATTTTTTTCATTCTAAATACCTGAGTTATCAAATTCATGATTCCAGATGGAATTTAAGTACCTGAACATTTTCATTCCAAGTGTTACACTGAAAAAATAATGGCCTGGTTATGGCCTTGAGGAATAGGGAGGAATATGTGGAGAAGTACGAAAATATCATGTTCTTTTATCATTTTCTTAGTTTTCTTTTAGCAATTAAAAGCATTGCAAATTTTGCCCTATGCGCTATTGTAGATATCATTCATATTTTTAGTAATTTTAAAGGACAAAAAAGTGATTTTGTGGAGCACTAGACATTTCTTTTTTGCTAAAGAAAAAAGAAAGGTTTTAGCAACTTTTGCTAAGGTGTTTTCTGATCTAGAGCTACCAAAGGCATTCATTATATCAATAAATGTGAATGACAATTTGCATTATCAAACAAAGTGGCTTTGTTCAAACCATTTTAAGTTTAACATTTTAAGTCATAAACATCTGTTCTGTCATTATCTGTCATTGATAAACGTATTACGAGAACAAAGAACAAAGCTAGTGTAACATTCTCCCATTTACATATACACCCTGATGTATCGTAGTACCGATAGTATAATTTATAGTGATAGAAAGCATATCATTGTATTTTGGCAATACGTATCTTTACTCATTTAATTAAGTCTATCACACAAAATGTATCTGTTCACTTCCTCGGTATCTCATCACGTTTTTATAGATCCATCACACGAAATGTATCTGTCCACTTCCTCGGTATCATATCACGTGTTTATAGTTCCATCACACGAAATGTATCTGTTCACTTCCTCGGTATCATGTCACGTTTTTATAGTTCCATCACACGAAATGTATCTGTTCACTTCCTCGGTATCATATCACGTTTTTATAGTTCCATCACACGAAATGTATCTGTCCACTTCCTCGGTATCATATCACGTTTTTATAGTTCTATCACACGAAATGTATCTGTCCAAATCCTCGGTATCTCATCACGTGTTTATAGTTCCATCACACGAAATGTATCTGTTCACTTCCTCGGTATCTCATCACGTCTTTATTGTACTATCACACGAAATGTATCTGTACACTTCCTCGGTATCTCATCACGTGTTTATAGTTCTATTACACGAAATGTATCTGTTCACTTCCTCGGTATCTCATCACGTGTTTATAGTTCTATTACACAAAATGTATCTGTTCACTTCCTCGGTATCTCATCACGTGTTTATAGTTCTATTACACGAAATGTATCTGTTCACTTCCTCGGTATCTCATCACGTGTTTATAGTTCTATTACACAAAATGTATCTGTTCACATCCTCGGTGTCTCATCACGTGTTTATAGTTCCATCACAGGAAATGTATCTGTTCACTTCCTCATGATCTAATCACGTGTTTCTAATTCTAATACGTGTACAGTATCATCACTATAACACGTGTTCATAGTTCCATCACACGTACCGTGCCATCAACATGCCCTATCCAAACATGTCCACACCTATCTACACCTACAGCTGTGGGACCCATAGTTCCAAGTCCCTCGTCCAGGAGACAGGCTGTTTTATCGTCTCTTGACACAACAAATACCTCTCGGCTTAAAAAATCAGGAACAAACACTCTGTTGTATATGTCACGGCTTATCCTACCAAATCCCATCCCACTGACCTCCTGATCCTTGTCCAGTTCCCCACTCCAGGTATATAAGGTGTTGTCGGATTGGTCCTTTATTACCAGTTCACGTCGATCATCATCATCGGGCTTGTATACCACCACAGCGACATGTCCTGTTGTCAGACAGACGATGCTCATTCCCTTCCCTCCACACGAGAGTTGTCTGACCTTGTTCCCAGACTTATTCAGTACCAGTACTGTTGGAGAGTCAGTACTAACAACCACCTCGTCATTGTCACTCACACTCACATAGCAAGCACGTACAGATCGGTCCATTAAAATCATTGATTATCCTCCCATCACGGTGATCTGGCGCGACGCGTCGTCACCATCAAAGGGTTGCGATGATCCCCCGCGATGGGCCGATGTATCACCGAGGTTCCGTCACCGAGTATCCTCGTGACCATCGCGTGTTGCGATGACCTCCGCGATCCCCCGCGATCGTAGCACGATCGGTCACCGAGTGTCAGCAGGGATCATGGCGAATGGCTAAAATTTACCTGTAAAGTTGGTTGTCGGCAGCGGTCGTATGTTCGCTGATTTGTAACTGG
>SAYR01040029.1:1027046-1055135 GCA_004382745.1 Argopecten irradians irradians
AGGAGTCAAAGATGTCGGGGGGGCCTCGGGGCTACAAGAAGAGACAGATTGACAGTACACGTGTCAAACAAACGTTTACATTCAGAGTCCCACAAAAGAAAAAAATCACCTCGATATGTCCAATAGATGATAAACACGCTTGGATATCAGTAGTCATCAGAAGATGTTTGATTTTAGTCAACAACGACGGCCAGGTTATGGAGACTATAAAGCTGGACTTCAATCCGCGGGGATCTGACATTGACCAACACGGGAGGACTACTGATGACTGATGAATCACCACGTGCACTGATATACCATCTGTCCGAGGTCAGACGAGTCACCACGTTTGCCGACGTCAGTCCATTACAGATCGGTCCATTAAAATTATCGAAATGTCTCGCTGTCTCCGCGTCGGCTTATCTCTCAAGGGGGACAATCGCGGTGACATGTCACCATGAATCGTCACCGAGAATCTTCAAAGCGGCGTCTCCGCGACCCATCGTGATCACGGGTGATCCGCCATGTCACCATGATCCGCGGCGATCGTTTCATCGCGAATCTTCAAAGCGGGTCGCGGTAGCACAGTCCCTGAGTGTCACGGGTGTCAGTGTTACGCTGGCAAAGATTACCTGAGATTATGTGTTCCGTCGGCAGACGGTGAAACGTTGAGTCATATCGAAAAATATAGAACAGTTCATTATAGAATACGATATGAAATATAAATAATTGATAATCTTTTTCATATTTTAATGTGATCGTAAGATACGTTTTCAATCAGAAATTTCCAATGTTTTTAAGCTTTAGTTTTTCTCTAACACAAGTGACCGATAACTTGGACAACGCTTGTTCATTTGGTGGGCAATTTTATGAATATAAATCCAGCAAAACTTGCAATATTTATTTAGCAGAACCTGTAACGGTAAATAACTTCTGTCACTAAAAAATTCCCCGTCTTCTGGCATATTTTTGTAACGACATTGAGAATGAAACCAACTTCATTTTAAGCGAACCGTTAACTTTACAGCGAGAAAAATTCTTTTAAAATTTGGAACGACTTTTGTCTTCTAATGATCTACAATTTTCTACAGGATTAGGCCTCTTTATAAAAACTCTGAGGAAAGCGGCCTGATAATTGTTTAACTTGTTGTTTAAATATACTGTGTTCTATATGTTTTTTCACTGCCCTTTGTATGAATGGTTAAGGTTAACCTAATCCTAACCCTAACCTAGAAAATTAATAAGCTGTTTTTATGTCCACACTGATCGGTGACACTCAGTGGAAAACATTTTTTTTTATGATTGGCTGACCAAAGCAAATCCTCTGTCGATAGAAAGCGTTGCTGTAACATGAATATATGTTTTTCAATATCTCTTATATTAATCAATGTATTCAAGAGTCATAAAAACGTATTCATATACGTATAAAAAGACAATCGTACAAGTATTTGCTTGTCTCATGAAATACATACATGTTTAGAGTATTTAAGGTGAATAATCGACTTTCTACATTTGTATGTTACCGTACTGAATAGCTGTCCTAATTCGAATACAGCGTTGATAAAATAACATTGTTTACATTAAAGTTTTTTTTTTTACTTAGCGATGGGTTTAATTTCAATGTGGCTTATCTGAATGATCTTGAATTTTATAAGAAACCGAGGATAAGAGATATGAAGCTTCAGATAAATGTGTTATAGATGTAAAATTGTAGTATTTAGCCGCTAATGCTTCATATAGTTAGCGATGCATATGCCGTAAATCTCTAAATATTTATTATTATAAATATTTCAGGCAAAATGGATATATAATAATTCAGGATTGTAAGATTTTCATGATATAAGATGTGGGAAATTAAGTTACGTATATTTTGGTATAATAGATATGCATGTTGATAATGTGATTTTGAAAAGAAAATGTAATAAAAAAGTCAGAAGAGTACTAATGTTCTTGCTGTGACTTTATCGCACAGGTGTTTCACTGGTAAATCGTTTTCTAAAAGAGACTATAACTTACCTGTAATTAGCCCCTATTGTTCTCTATTCGCCCTTATTAAAATAGGATATAGCTCGTCATTTACCTGTACAACATCGATCACCATGGGATGTGTTAATTACACGCGTCCTAACACCCCTTCCTCCTCCCGACAGAAATAATAAATGTATTAATTATCAAAACTACAAAACTTAATGTGATTTTCACTTTTTTTATTATTATTATCAGAAGCATATATCATATATTATATATGTTTCTGTTATTATTATTTCTGCGAAAGCAATTCAAATATTAACGAAATTGTCTTACAGAACATTAATGTCCAAAAGCAATTTTTTAGAAAAAATCCACGACAATTGAAAGATTACTCACGGAAATAGCTAAAACAGATAATAAAAATATAAAACGATATTACAGACACGCTGGGTAATATTGTTCTCGGTTATGTTGAAAATTATCACGTACGAAGAACGCAACTCGGGAGATTTGTAAATAAATTCGTGAAGTTTTAAACATCATTAACATGCGAGTTTGAACACGGAAAGAGGTGAGATTTGGCATCTACATGTAAATATTTTTTAAACGCAATTATTTATATATTAATACTTGTATTTTATATTGAAAATGGAAAAGGGAATAAAAAGATGTAAACGTTTGCATTTCTTTCAGATACAAGAATGTCCGTAATGTACGAGTATATCTACATGTAGAACACGTGTTCAGAATTCGAACTGAGCGTACGTTATATTGTAAGCCTTCACACGTACTGAACGCGTGTCAAATCAGACCATGGATATACGTCTTTGTTCATATCAATAAAAAAACCTGGACAATTAACTTCTCACACGTGTTTCGGTGTTATTTGTACCTTGAATCTCTTCAATTCCAGCGTGACGCGCACGGGTATTTTACCTGTACAGGTATAAAGGTCACGACAGGTGTTACCTTGTGTCGACCCTCTGTCCTGGCCACGGACGGAGTTCACCTGTAATTAACACCTTCTTGGGAGGGAGATTAACTCTATACCCAACTTACCTGTGCCCCGTACAATGTGACAGTACATTTCACGTACTGTCGTATTTCAAAGTTTTGATGTTTACAATATGCTTTCTTATATATTACGTTGGAATGGAATTAGCTTATCACACTTATACATTGTATGAATAATTATTTGTTTGTAACTGTAAATTGCAGAGTTGCTTGATGTGATATGTGATCAAATAACTTTGTTTCTTACACCGGTTACAAATATACGTAGAAAATTGTCGCAATGCAATTTTACAGTAATCTTCAGTGTACATCTGCATCACTTTCTTCATCGGTTGTTGTCATCAATGATTTTGCATAATTGACTTAATTTGAATTATAGATAACTGGAAGGGGAATATTTTTATTCTTTATATCTTGACTATATGCATGAACTATAAAAATGAGAGAACTGCAAATGGCGAAACACGAATTCAAATGTTTTAATCTTTATTACAGTAGCTGTAGCTGTGGGCGTACATGTATGTACATGTAGTACGTACATTTTTTTAAATGTACATGTGCGACCTAAAATCGATGCCCTAGTCAATTGTAAGCAATGAACTTTTATGTACACATATACTGTAATATCTATAATTATAAAATGCACACCCTAGTTAATACAATGTATAATCCTTTATGAAAAATATCCGAGAATACGTTTCCATGGTAAGCGGAAGAGCCTTTCGACAATCTGAAAAATAAAACAAACGTAAACTTGTGATTGATTGCGGGAAACACTATAAAATGTTACTTATTACAATTGTTGAGTTATGAAAATATCGATAATAGAAATCAAACATTATAGATGGAAATTTGATGTACTAATAATGCATTTTAAATGTGTTTGTGTGAAAATCGTTTATTCGTAATTTCGACACCATGATACTATTTAAAGTACCGGTATACGCCTTGAATCGCTTCACTAAAATTATGACATTGTGACGATAATATTATCAATAAAGTGTTGTTGTAACAATTTGTTTGTTATTTTCTTAAATATCGGATAAATATGACCCTTGCAATAATACAATTCTCTCTTAATACGTACGGTTGTACACGTAATATGTAAACTTACACATGTACGTGTAAAGTGAAACTTCATATCGAGTTCAGCCGTTTTTTACTTCATTGTGTTATTATCAGTAAAGAGATGTTGTAATAATTTGTTATTCTTAAAATATCGGGTTGAATGAGACACTTTTAGAATAATACCATTCTTCTTAATACAACAGTTGCACATGTAATTCATTTTGTAAACGTACATTTTGTACCTGTAAAGTAGAAACTTCGTATTGAGTGCTGTCGTCTTTGACCTCATCGTGTCCATATAGTTTTCATAGGCAAATGTTTTATATGGTATACAGAAATTTTAATCCTAAACATACTCCCGTTTTTTAACTTTCGTTTGTTATTTCAGAACGTCAAGATCCGTAAATTTTTTAACCGTCAAGCCATTTCCGTGATTATAACAATGGTATTTCTGGTCTATGCTTGGCCGATCGTTTAGCGTTTTGCGTAAATCGTTATTGCGTTAATCGTTATTGCTTTAATCGTTGATCGTTAATCGTTAGCAATCGTTAGCGTTAGCTAACGGACGGATTTTTTGAGTTACGTTTGCGTTAGGCTTGGAACGTTAAACGGTTCAGGTACTGTAACAATATCTATGCAGAAAGTCGGCAAAAACTAATGTAGCGCAGAGTTACTGGAGCGAGTTCCATTTTTATTTGTGTGTAACAACCATAATGTAGCCCAATTGCGTAGTAAATAATCCCAAATTACTATTACAGAAATCCTAATTACTACAAAATGAAAGGAATGTTCTCAATATTTTATAAGAAACTATTATATTAATGTCAGTTTGTTCATCCAAAAAATAGTCAAGTTATTATAACACATTTGTATCACCAGCATTGTGATTATGTAGTAGATAAGTTTATTATATTTATAGTTTACAATTATGAAATGTTAAAATGTATGTATTTTTCCATATTTTCTCTGCAAATAATTATACATTTTGCCTGACATGCATTCATTCTGTTAAAAATGTCAGACCAAATATATTATTGCAAAAATCCTAATTACTACAAAATTAAAGAAATGTTCTCAATATTTATAAGAAACTATATACTAATGTCAGTTTGTTCATTCCAAAAAATAGTCAAGTTATTATAAACACTAGTATCACCCCAGCATTGTGATTATGTAGTAGATAAGTTTATTATATTTATATTTACAATTATGAAATGTTAAAATGTATGTATTTTTCCATATTTTCTATGCAAATAATGTTACATTTTGCCTGTCATGCATCCATTCTGTTAAAAATGTCAGACCTCTTGTTATACACTATTTTGTGTATCTGAGTGAATAAATAAAATCTTGAATAAAATCTTGAAATCTTGAAAAAACTTGGAAGACAGCATTGGAAAGGGAATAATCCAATCTCCATTTTGGTGTATGACATTTAGGATCGGTCGGTAAATAAAGAAGAAATCGTGAATTAAAAACTTTTTACTTTACGATTGCGCTTCTCAATTTTATAAGTTATTATTTTTAAATGAATCTTTCCGTCCTTTTGTATGGGCGTGCTTAAGCATTCCGTGTAAATGGAATATTTCATACTATTGATTTTTGATTGATACATTAACTCTATTTACCATATACGTATCGTATAGATTATAGATACCATATATCACCATGGGATGTGTTAATTACACGTGTGTTCGCTAACACCCCTTCCTCCTTCGCCGGGTGAGTTATGTACCTGTATACTTCACAGCTGGTTGCATGTGTGGGGAGTAGAGCCATATAGTGAGTAAAATACAGGTAAGTTGATAACTATCGATACAGAAATGTCAGCAAAAATTGAAGACAGCATTGGAAAGGGAATAATTCCAATCTCAATTTTGGTGTATGATATTAGGAAAGATCGGGAAATAAAGAAGAAATCGTGAATAAAAAACTTTTTACTTTACGAATGCGCTTCTCAATTTTATAAGTTATTATTTTAAAATTGAATCTTTCCGTCCCTTTGTATGGGTGCTGCTTAAGCATCCCCGTATAAAATGGAATATTTCATAGTATTGATTTTGATTGATACATAACTATATTTACCATATACGTATCGTATAGGATACCATATATGTACCTCACAAATTACGCAGTGTTTGTGTGAGCATATACACTTAAACACAATACAAAGTACTATTTTTTTTCCGACCGATCTGAATATACCCAAACATTGATTCCAATTGAGATCGTTCAAATGTCCCGGGTACAAAATGTGGTGGACGAGGCACCACACTTTCAGTATTGAATTTGTACAGCGATTTGGCGGTTTGTAGTTTCTTCGTCAATTCAAAAAAGAAGGATATCTGCGGCGTTGGTTTCATTTCCTCCTCAACAGCCTGAATCAACTTCCTCATTTCCTGGATGTTTTTCTCGGATCGCTCATAATCTTTAACTTGTGTCTCTTTTACTTCTTTAAGTAGGGACGACAACTCTGTAACTGCTGAGTCGGCCACAGAATCGATCTGGGACTTCAACTCTGACCTCATGGATTCTATTTCCTTAATTGCACCATGGACATTATCCTCGAATGACTTGGTGTCTTGTTTATTTTGTGTTACTTTAGTGTCTGATTGATCAACCTCCGATCTCAACGTGTCCAGTTCATTTTGTATGTACATTTGCTGTGATATAATTTCTTCTTCTATAGTTTTGAAAGCGTGTTGTTTATGTTTCTGGGTAAAGCATGATGCACACATGATGACTTCACACTCGCTACAGTACAGGTCACATGATTTGCCAGGATGTGTCTTACATACCTCGGAAATGATGGTCTCGCCCTGTTTATTCGCCTCCTTTATTGGTACGACGTTGTCGTTTCGTGTTTTCCTTCCTCGTTTGTGACCGTCTTTACATTTATCACATAAAATTTCCAGACAATCGTTACAATACCAATTTATATCTTCTGTACTTTGACATATCGCACACATGTCGGGCACATGCACTCGGGCGCGGCAGATAGAACGCTTGCTTGCCATCGTCTTTTATCCACCCCTATTCCTGACTGCAAACTACACAATTGACTTCCCGGTTCAGCTTAATTATATCACGATATGAAGTTACGTGGTTGCAGTCAGTAGGTATGTAAGGTATGTATATACAATCATTATTCTGACACGCTCACAGGTGTCGTATGAATACACTGTAGAATAATTTAAATAAGACATAATTTATGCAAGTGGCCTAGCCAATGTGACCCTAGGATTTAATCATCTTATGCAGGTCATGTCAACATCCACATGTAGTTTTAAACATTAAATTCAAGCTATAAAATTGCTAAAAAATCTTAGTTTTCAGCAAAAATATTAAAAAATTTAATGCTAAAATGGAAGAAATACTTAACTAGGTCACTGTGACCTACTTTTTAAAATTTTCATCAGTGTTCTGAACTGAAAGTCAGAAACCCCATTTTTTACATGGAAAAATATTATCTCCATTCTATTATTTAGTTAATTAGGACTTAAACAATTAAAACGTGAATTTTCACCCTTTGACCTTTGACCCGTAAAATTAAAATGAGCGCAGTAAAAATTGGATATTCTGAATAGCATACAATATGCAGCTGACCCTAAGGTATCTTAATGCAAAACATTTTGCTTATCACTGTGTGGCCGTAAAACGGCCCAAAGTGATACCTCTCCTTTCATCTAACTTGTCTAAGACCATGCTTAATTTTCGATACATATGTTATGACCATCTTGAAGGTCGATTGAATCCGATCCGATGGTGCGGTTTTCGGTCTGTTTATTTTGTATATGTTTTGTTTACAAAAAGACATTTGTGATCGATTATTAAAATTTCAGGAGTATTACATATTACGTCTACATTTCTTCTTTTAATCAATCTCTGTGTGGCGTCCTCGTTGAGATTCTTTTGATTTTTACTTCAAAAATAACGGTAACGTAGTTTATAGGAACGTAACTTTGAAACTTTGCGTATTATCTCCTCATCACTGTTCCATCAAACAACAGTAATCGTATACTAATATCACATTCCAAGGCCACGAATAGGTACAAGTTCAGATGGAACCGAACAGTTTTACATATGATATGGAATAATGACATCATGATAACGTAGCTTATTGAAAATATTTGAAATAATGCTCGTAATGTTTTGTATTATATCACAACAGAAATATATGAAGTTTTGCATGTTTTTCGTGGAAACTAGGTTCCGGTGCTTGAAAGAAACTAATAAATGTATCGTTTTATAGTAGCAAAACACACGATTTTAATTTAATGTCAACGGTAACGCAGCTTATAGTATATAACAGTGAAAATTATGTTTAAAAAAGTTTTTATTGCCAATGAGTGAGTAAAACTATTTACAGATAAATTTACATTATAATGACAATTGCTCCTTAAATCTTTGTTTAAAAAAAGTGTTTGTTGTTTTCAGATTTAATTGATTCGAATAACGATATGATACATTCAATGGACATGATTTGCTTTGAAAGAGCGCATAAGATGACGATTGATATTTTAAGTATGGTCCATTAATATTGAAGTTTCAAAGAAAGGTAAAAATACACTGAATGAGTTTTTATTTGATGTAGTTTTCAATCTCAATTGTGTTGACGTTGTGGTAGCGTAAATAACAGTTTTGTTCTTGTAATCTTTATTTCTGTGTAGGTCAAATTTTATCCAATGAAGTCCAAGTCATGAAAATTGACAGAAAGGTACCCAAGACCTTTACAAATGGCATACACTAACAATTGACAGCTTTCGTCTTTATTTGACCTGGTATTCAATGTTGACGTCTTTGTAATTTAAATAACCGCTGTATTTTTGCAACATTTCTTTCCGTGTAGGTTGAAATTTATCTTACGAAGTTTGAGTCATGAAAATTGGCAGAAAAGTACCCAACACCATAATAAATAACGTAAACTACAATGTAAGAATTAAAGGCTTTCGAAAATGTTTATTATTTCATAATTCGATTTCAATGGGTTCGATTTACTGGAGAATAGGTGTATAATTCAACTTGTAGTATATCTAAAAGGAGATCACTGTAGTTTCCATACATTTTTGTTAACCTTGATATATACAACATTTATGTGTATATAATATATATACACATTGTATATAGGATCTTAAATGAATGTTTATTTCAAATGAAATTTTATGAAACGTGTCTAAAAAATATATTCGCGACCTTTGGCGAGCAAAACATAAAACTTTTTAAAATGATGAGTATCAAAAAATCTCTTAAAAATGAACACAATTTTAAGATGATTTTAATACATATATACAAAAACCTACATTTACTAGGAATCGCACGTCAAAATATATTGCGAAAATCCAGCGATGGCCGCCATTTTGAAGATTCATATTCTAATTGAATAATGTAGCCTGTTTTACATTGAACACAACGATTTTTTTGCAGAAATTTCAAAGCAAACATTTAAACTACATTCCAGAATTATTTGATTTGAAATTAGTGCTGAATTTGCAATACAACAGTTGCAAAAGTATTCGATTAGATTGTGCTTAGATTCAATACATTAAAATATTGAAAACAGGAATGCATTGAATAATAAGTTTTCATTTTATGAAATATGTACAAAATAGGACATTGCGATATAAATTATTGTAAGAGGAGGAAGATAAGAAAATGACCAATATCGAACTCTAATACCGATTGATAGTCATACCAACAACGTTTCTACAGAGAAAGTTGAGGCTCATAAGCGGTATAAATATCACAATTGACTATTTACAAAGGCTGTAAAAATATGATCAATTTCATTAGCGACATACAATTAATAACAGAAAATGTGATAAATTACACAAGCAAAATAATAATAAAAAAATAAGTAACGTAAGCTACATAATGATAACATTAAAATAAAAACCACGTGAGTATTACATAAGCGACATAATTATTATAATTGTCACTGTAATTATCTACTTAAGGATAAACAAATCTGATGATTCAAAATATCTTGTATTATTATTTTTTCTTGTATAGAATTTCGAGAATGGAGAGTTTTACCATAAAAGAAAGAAAATAGAAGTAAAAAACATATGTCCATAAACTCTTTTTTGAGTTATTGCCACTGAAATATACCTATTTCACAAAATTAGGATTTTATGGCAATTTTATCGTTTTCGTCATATACACGATATATTAAAGCCATATTTTCCTTAAGATATATTATATAGGCCTGATTGTTTGCAGAATTTATTTTACATGTGTTGGCTTTACACAAATGGTATAAAAGACTCTTCTGTCCTTTAGAACAACTACATATGCGACCCCTAGCCCTTGGTTTATATACAAAATACACACCTTTTAGTCATTTTTGCCCAATTAAACCCTATATAAAACGTTTTGGTATCAACCATTTTAGAATTATCTGTATCAACGCAGAAAATGTTGCTCTTTGTAATTCAGGTAATCAATGGTGGGTTCGTGTGCTTATTTTTACCCCCATTTGAATACTTGTTATTTAACAATATTTCAGAGTTGAAAAATAAGCGCTCAAATTACCCACAAATAAAATGACAAAATTGTTTGTTTACCACATTAATTATTAATATTGCTATTACAATGATCATAGTAAATATATACATCAACACATAACACAATAAAAATGTTGTCGCAGTGATGACTTTAATAAAACAATTGAAGTAAAAAATAAGGAAGTCTCTCATGAAATCGAAGACATATTTTCAAAATGGCCGCCAAGAGGGTCCTGTATAAAAATTCTACAAACAGTAGAAGTATATTATTTGATAAATTTACATATGATAACTAGTTACAGATATTGATAAATTTTGTTTGAAAATTTCAAAACTTTGATCTAGGTTAAAAAAAGATTTAAAGTAAATGAAAACTCAAAGGAACGTATCCATTAGCAACATCAATATAAGATAAACACCGATGTGATCATGAACATGAAAATGGTAATCATACAACCTGTGATAATTTATATGAGTTACATTAAAAACATGAGTAACACCAAAAAAAAATTTTAAAAAAACCTGATGTGGTCATTAACATGAAAATAATAATAAAATTGTAATAATTTACAGTGCGATCCTATTACTGATCGATGTGTATCAACACCATGCCAAAGTATGTCGTGTATACTATATCGTTGCTTAATTTGGAGAGGAAAAATTCGCGGTCTGTGTGATATTTATTCACGGGGATAAATATTCATTTGTCAATTTCTTATATTAAGCTATGCATGCTACCTAATTTGTAATTCTTTTATTTGCGAAAATTTTAAATGTTTGCGAAAATGAACCTGACCGCGAATACAGCAAAACTATACAATGCTGAAATTTTGTCTTCCTCAAATTAAAACTTGATGTGTCTGATACTAAAACAAGTAATATAACAGTACTGAGATACTACATTAAACCGTGTGAGGTATTTAATCTGACCCTATGGTGGATTGGTACTTGCAATTCAAACCTAATTAATTTCAAGATGGCGATAAATTATGCAACAAGAATGTGGTAGTAAACATATTCTGTGCTGAATTAAATAATTGACGAATAAAGCTGTCTAAATATATTCTTTAAATTGCTGTTATTAAGAACAGATACTGTTATGTTTACCGTAAAAATATATCGACTTCACCATTGGGACGTCAATGGAACTCTATGGCGTCATCCTGAATCTGTGACATCAGACTATATTCAGTGGACCCTCGATAATCCGGACACCTTCGTTCCCAGCCTAAACCGTCCGGATTACGAGTTTTCCGGACTGCCGAATTCCGTGTTCTTAGTCAATAAAATTGTCACGTACGAGTTACTCCCCTTTACTTTGTAATCGATTATAGACTTTTATGTAATATACGTATATTATAATAAATACTTCGTTTGTTATGTTTTATGGATGTTATTTTATACTATTACGTAAAGAATATCAAATAAGCGTTTTTCTTTTTTCAAAATACAAAACCGAAAGCCATCGTTAATTGTGTACTATATATGGATTTAGCCACGTATCCCACTCTTGATCTGTCTTACGACAAATTATGTTTCAAAATTCATAACCAAGAATCAATATCATCTACGTTCTTGGCATAAAAACTATGATAACAATTAGTTGAACATTCTAAGAACAAAGATAGATTTGTATATTGTGTGTTTTTACAGTTTTTGTTTACTGTCTTACAGACTTGTGTAACAACCACGCACCTGTTTACGTCTAACTTCGTGCACAATGTCACACACATGTAAATGGCATGTGCCTTCATATCTTATACCATAGAACCATAGACGATAAATTCGAATAGATTCACTTACGTTTAAAATACTTATAAATTTTGTGAGCATTATCTCACTTTATTGTATCCGAAATCCAGAGCTATATACATGTACTCTGCATGCGAAACCAGTAAGGTATCGACAGTATACATTCATGTACGTACCTGTAAACAAGCTCAAACTACATTTTTAAAAGCGTGTAGCTAAAAATATATTGCGTATCTCAATTACAACACTGAATCTCCTATAGAAAACCAATGAACCGTTACATGACTGCATGTACCCGTGTGAAAGGTGTTCAGGTAATATATATATAAACACCCGTGGCTATGACCTGTAATAGTATCGCTAAAAATTTAAGACATTTACTTCTGTCGCGTCATTTAAGTGTAATATAAAAAACTTTGTTAGTGTATCAGTTTGAACATAACTTCATTTCAGGAAGCACTTTTATACAGTAATAAAGATAAATTACTTTTGTGATCAACTAATCTGTAATAAGTGTATTTTATGGCTTTACATCACCTCTCCATCTATGTCTTCACTCACATAACACGAAATGTATGTCCACATCATTGGTATCTTATCACGTCTTTATAGTTCTATTACACGAAATTTATCTGTCAATTTCCTCTTTATCCTATCACGTCTTTACCGTTCTATCACATGAAATGTATCTGTCCATTTCTGCTTCATATTATCACGTGTTTATAGTTCCATCACACAAAATGTATCTGTCCACTTTCTCGGTATTTCGTCACGTGTTTATAGTTCCATCAAACAAAATGTATCTGTCCACTTTCTCGGTATTTAGTCACGTGTTTATAATTCCATCACACGAAATGTATCTGTCCATTTCTGCTTCATATCGTCACGTGTTTATAGTTTCATCACACGAAATGTATCTGTCCACTTTCTCGGTATCTCATCACGTCTTTATTGTACTATCACACGAAATGTATCTGTCCACTTCCTCGGTATCTCGTCACGTGTTTATAGTTCCATCACACAAAATGTATCTGTTCACTTCCTCGGTATCTCATCACGTCTTTATTGTACTATCACACGAAATGTATCTGTCCACTTCCTCGGTATCTCGTCACGTGTTTATAGTTCCATCACACGAAATGTATCTGTCCATTTTCTCGGTATCTCGTCACGTGTTTATAGTTCCATCACACAAAATGTATCTGTCCACTTCCTCGGTATCATATCACGCCTGTATAGTTCTAGCACAGGAAATGTATCTGTCCACTTCCTCGGTGTCTCATCACGTGTTTATAGTTCCATCACACGAAATGTATCTGTTCACTTCCTCATGATCTAATCACGTGTTTCTAGTTCTAATACGTGTACAGTATCATCACTATAACACGTGTTCATAGTTCCATCACCTGAATCGTGCCATCAACATACCCTATCCACACCTATCTACACCTACAGCTGTAGGACCCATAGTTTCAAGTCCCTCGTCCAGGAGACAGGCTGTTTTATGGTCTCCTGACACAACAAGTACCTGTTGGCTTAAAAAATCAGGAACAAACACTCTGTTGTACATGTCACGGCTTATCGTACCAAATCCCATCCCACTGACCTCCTCATCCTTGTCCAGTTCCCCACTCCAGGTATATAAGGTGTTGTCGGATTGGTCCTTTATTACCAGTTCACGCCGATCATCATCATCGGGCTTGTATACCACCACAGCGACATGTCCTGTGGTCAGACAGACGATGCTCAGTCCCTTCCCTCCACACGAGAGTTGTCTGACCTTGTTCCCAGACTTATTCAGTACCAGTATTGTTGGAGAGTCAGTACTAACAACCACCTCGTCATTGTCACTCACACTCACATAGCAAGCACATAATGGACTGACGTCGGCAAACGTGGTGACTCGTCTGACCTCGGACAGATGGTATATCAGTGCACGTGGTGATTCATCATCAGAAGTCCTCCTGTGTTGGTCAATGTCAGATCCCCCGGATTGAAGTCCAGCTTTATAGTCTCCATAACCTGGCCGTCGTTGTTGACTAAAATCAAACATCTTCTGATGACTACTGATATCCAAGCGTGTTTATCATCAATTGGACACATCGAGGCGATTTCCTTCTTTTGTGGGACTCTGAATGTGAACATTTGTTTGACACTTGTACTGTCAATCTGTCTCTTCTTGTAGCGAGCGACATCTTTGACCTCCTGACCGATCTGAATATACCCAAACATTGATTTCAATTGAGATCGTTCAAATGTCCCGGGTACAAAATGTGGTGGACGAGGCACCACACTTTCAGTATTGAATTTGTACAGCGATTTGGTGGTTTGTAGTTTCTTCGTCAATTCAAAAAAGAAGGATATCTGCGGCGTTGTTTTCATGTCCTCCTCAACAGCCTGAATCAACTTCCTCATTTCCTCCTCCTCAACAGCCTGAATCAACTTCCTCATTTCCTTGATGTTTTTCTCGGATCGCTCATAATCTTTAACCTTTCTCTTTTACTTACTGTATTACATTACCACTATTGGAATGTCTGAGCATATTATTTTTTTAGAATGAAATATTAAAAATAATTTAATGCGTCCCGAAAAAAAAATCCATAGCACTTTTGTCTATATTGAATGAAGTGTTGATTGCGCATATACTAAAAGCAAAATAAATCATTTCATACATTTTTTATGTTTATTTGACACATATACACGTGATAAAATATCAGTTATTGATCAAATTAATATTTTCGTTTATGCTCTGTTGACGATGGAGCATCTTTAGTCCTAATGGTTAATATTTGATTTGATTCATTTGACAGATGACGCAATGGCCATTCACAATGGGATGAAGTTTTCCACTTTCGACAATGATAATGATGAGTGGATCGGCAACAATTGTGTTGCGTTACGTAAGGCCAGTTGGTGGTACAATGCCTGCTATCGCACAAATCTCAATGGCGGATTATATGTAAACGGCACTGGGAATTGGGCCTCCTTGGTTTGGGATCATTTCTATAAGAATTCACATCCCAACATGATGAAGACAAAAATGCTAGCGAAACGGCCTCAGCAGTAATATAATTGAGATATCTGCATCAAAGGGCAGTGATGACAAAAAAAATGAGAAAAACTGTATCACCTTGCTTAACTTTGATATATCCATAAAATACAATGACAGAGGAAAAGGAAAAAAAAACCTGTATCACCTTGATACATGTTTCCTTTGCACCTTTGTTCGGGCAAAGGTGGCAATAAAGCTGTTGATTTCGTCCTTAGCAGTGTCGGAGATAATCTTTGACATCACTTACATCAGTTGTTGTTTTGTGTTGTATGTGCGTTGTAGATTGACCGAACAGACAAACACATTTGTGTGTGATCCGTTCGTAGTTTCCTTTGGATAACATGTGGGCGATATAACGGGAGATATGTGTATCATTACCATATACGAAAATAATGTTAGCGTAATTGGGGTACTACCGACAGGTGGCTTGTGGTACGATTCTATAATGCAAATCTATATAATTACTACTTTACATTGAGAGATATAACAACATGATCTATTACACTATACTTGTAGTCTATAACCTGCAGCAGCTTCCCGCTGAGTGATGGAAGGTATGTAAAAATGTGTTAAGATATCCAGGGTAATTTCTTATGAACTAGGAAAATAAATTTTCCTATCAAAATCATTCTACATGCGATGAAATTCATTTACATAATAGAAATCCTAAAACGTCCTCGCTGCTGTCCAAGTCCGTGTTGGCATTTCCATGCAGTCTCGCTTTCAAAAAGATTTTTTTTTTAGAACTGTGTTTGATTACATGGGGTTTTCCATAATATCAATGGTCAAAACTGGCAACATTAGCAGAACTTGACCGTCGTTTTGATATGTAAGGAATTTTGGAATGCCAATGAATACATTTAGACTGATTTTCTTTGCCCGACTATTCACTTTAAGGATGGCAGAAAACTACGCTTTGAATGCACAGTGTATGCACATATATATGTTCTACAAATTGGTCTGATTTTTTTACTTGCCGGTGAAATATTATACAATTGCGGTATACAAATATGACCTTTATATGCAACATTTCATGGTCTTGGAGCCTGTCTGGTGTATTATTATATTACGTATATCATTTTCTGTGTTTAGTTGTTCACGCTTCCGCCATTAAATTGCAAAACGAGGCTGAGGGTGCTTCCCTGACAATATAACATCTCTCTCTCATTGCGGCTAATAAACCAGCCTGGACGAAGGCGATGTCATATGTGCCGCCCCTCTCCGAGGCTAGAATGCAGGGATGGGCGGAACAGAAAGAGGTCCCATCGAAATCAAAGAAAATGGGATACAAACATGTATTGGTATTCTGTTTCCTCTGGCTTTCTAATACAGTGACAGTCTCGATCATGATTGTTGATAGGGAAGCTGTCGTAAGGAAGCACTCTCAGCCTCGTTTTGGAAACAGCAGGTTGACTCGCGTGAATATAGTGTGTTTCCGAGAAAAACAGGTTTGATTTTTAGTGCGAGCGTACTCGCATTATTATTTTGCTTGTCGGGTGTGGAGTCTGTGTACATTCGCTATGCGCAGATTCCAACTGCGCACGCGATACGGGAAATTGGTGTCTTTAATAGATTAATATATTTCTAGAGGTAGAGGATGCTTTCATTCTGATGCCCGAATGAGCACGTGAGCCTATAATAGTTGTCTGGATCAACTATTTACATTTTTCGTTTAAACACGTAACCGTCTCTTGTTTAAAAAATGGATGATACATTTTGCACTATATTGATAATTTTGTAGTAATTAACTTGATATGACCAACAGTTTGTTTTTCAAGTTACATAAACGCTTTTAAGATTAAAGAAAAATTATGCCAGATTAATAAATTCGATTAGGAAACATAGTTCTACATATTCCATCCATGGCTTGTGTAAAAATATCATTATGCGGGATGTAAGGGAGAATGCTATATACATGGGTATACATATAATATATTATGTATTAGTTGATACCATCAATATCCGGACTTTGCTGTTTTGTGTATTCCGTCTCTGTATCTTGCTTTTGGTGTTTAGATGTTTAATTCCGGTTCCGATGGAAATAAATATAAAATTTTAAATGGAAGATGGTTTGATTATTCATTGATTCATACTTTGACGACGCTAAAAGTGTTGATCATGAGAATTCATGACCCCAATATGCACGAGAAATAAGTCACACTTCGAGAACAATCACTCATGTGTGATTCGATGATATTTACAGGGAAGGGAAACCTCAACATTTTTAAGAAAAAGAAAAGAAAAAGGACTGTTGTAGTTTTATGTTATATGACATTTATTTACTAAACGATAGATAAATTTATGTGCTCCATGAATTATTTCGATATTGGGCGTTATGTATATATCAAAAAAAAATTGCGAATTGGAATTTTTCTGTTGAACCATAATTAAATAGGAAAATGCAAGTTATTTTGTCGATACTGAGTAAGTCTCTATTCGAATCTGATTTGATGGATTTGCACGTCACCGCTGATACTGATGTATCCAAACTTTTGCGGTGGGTGGATACGGTGGGGATAGTCACAGAATGGCTTATTGTTAGAAAATATCTGCAAAAGAAACAATAATCAAGTAAAATAAAGGCACATTTACTTTGAAATTCCGAAAAAAAGCTATTATATAAAGCACTCATTGTAGTGAAAAACTAGAAAAAAATATATTAAAAATGTTCTTCGTAGTATTGTTAAGTATTAACTTGTGATTAAGATTATGTTACGGTGATATACCACAAAAATCATCGTTGGTGACCCGCTACACTTATCACCCGTGGGACATCTCGATGTTAGAGCACCCCTTTCGTCAAGTGCCATTTGACTGGCCTTAACAGATTTTCCTGCCGATATTTTTAGCCAATGAGATTGGAGGTAACATACGCTTCCCAGAAGCTGTACATAAACAACATTGATATTCATGAATATTCTCCTTCTAACCTAAAGCATTATCATTTTAAAAGAGTAATGTTGATTGGTTACTATTTATAGAGTGACGTCATTGAAGCGGTTCTCTGAGCTCGAACTGTCACACGGGTGATAAGTGTAGCGTAGCGTAGTGCAATCAACCGTTGATCACTGACGATGCACAAAAATCTTAGTGAACTCTAAATAAACCTTGAAGTGTACACTCTGATTTTTGTGTTATAACTCCATTATATAAAAACATACTCAAATTAATCCTTAAAATTCAATTTAGTACAGATTATCTCTTTAAAATCAAAAAGTTTTTTGGCTCTTTTGTCTGTGAAGTCATTACGTCGTTATATAATGAGCCAATCAGAAGTGACATTACAAATGGCCATTTGTTTCTTTATGGGCTGATAACAATATGTCAAGCCAATATAAATGTTGTTTTTTTTACAAGTAATATTGAATTATTGAATGACAATACACACATAAACTTACCCGGTATCTATCTTGGTCCACGATAAAGCGTATTTCAAATTGTTGGTTAATTCCAAACGGAAAGTAGGGGGCGCCTCTATCTTCATCTCCCCAGCTTCCGGAAGATTTAGTATTAAGAACGAGTACATTGTTGTCCGGCCCAGCGTTAATCCGAGGATTAAAATGAAGGGCAATGTTTTCGCCAGATGGGTCCTCTTGGAAATTGATGAAGAATTTACTAATGTAAGAAAAGATGATCTAAATAAAACCGAGCTGGGAAATTATAGCGATAATGCATAATACAATATTCGTTATAATTTAATTATCTAATAAAATCATACATTTTTTTATTATTAGATATGATATATAATACTAAATAGATAAAAACGTACCTAACGTATCTTTGAAATCATGTGATACATTGTACACAGTGCACGAATATTCGAAAATAATTACATCTGTAATTATTACAAATAGTTGAAAAGTCGTACATTGTACTTATTCAATTTTCAAAAAACCAATATAGTCGAAACATTATACTTATTTAACTTTCAGGATTTAACATAGTTGGTACATCGTTCTTATTCTACTTTCGAAAATTAAATGCAGTTGAAATATCGTACTTATTCAACTTTCGAAATTGAATATAGTTTAAATGTGTATATCTTTAGCTTATATTAAGAGGTAGTTACCCTTCGTTCCCGGGGATGGCCATACCGCTGACGACGATACTTCTCCCTATAACAAGGCCACCCTGTATCTGTGTCTCAAATGGCATTGGCTGTAAACAAGAATGGTATATTCTGATTTTGGGGTTATCTCCCTTTATCTTAAATAAGATGTCTATATTTGTTGTTGTTGTGTGTAGAATGGTTTTAACTTTTACAATATTAAAATACAAGCCCTGATAATAGTGATAATAAGGATTTGTATTTAATAGGGTTGCTATTTGTACAACTATTTTGTTCTGCAGGAAGGTCTATATATAGACAATAGCTGCTATCTTCACTGTCGGGAATCACGTGGTTTGAAGTGCACGTGGTGATCCCACGAACAGACAAAATGTCTGCCTTGCAGAAAACCGAGGCGCTTCGGAAGAAACCAGACGGTAAGCTTCCGAATTCAATGGGTCTAATGTATCAAGAACTGGCCTATAGACATTGTACATTATTACCAAATATACCCATGTTTACATTTCTGCTGAATTTTGTGTCATTGTTGCAAACATTCAAATAATCGGAGGGTGGTTGTAGAAAAAAATCTCTCAACATTTCATCAACACTTCGCGTAGTGAAACCCACGAACGAATGTTTAGAGTTTCCTCCAGTCTTGCTGAATCATGCTCGTTTTATAAGCCATATTATAACATTTTTCGCAGTGAAATATAGGGTTTTAAGGTGAAAATATAAGTGATCACTTTTGGTATTTTCACTCAATTTTGACCAATAGGAATGCATCATTGACAGTGAAAATATCAGTTTTATTCTTACGTCATTAGTTTGTGCACAAAATGACGTCAAGTTTTGTATAGAAATATAACGTTATGCTCACAAAAATACGACGAAATTATCGCAAGGGCAAATAATAATATTTCATCTCGTGAGGCGGAAGATTACATCTCATTTTATGAAATATCACGTGTATTTATCAAGAAACAAGGAATATCCATTATTTAGCTGGAACAGACTATAGTATACAAGACACATTTGAGTTTTCTCCTTTTTTGTTTTGAAATGGCCATTTTTTGTTTGTTTTTTTAGCACTATGCTGTTTGGTCAGCAATATTTATATGCTTTGATATATATACAATTGTTATTTATATAGTTTTTATACTACGCTTTACCGTAATAAATACCTTCAAGTATTTATATGAGTGGTCAGTCAGTCAGTACGTACAAATGTATATGATAGGTTTATACAATACCAAAATGAGTGATAATTACATCAAATGAAGGCGCCAACTGTTTTTGGAGCTCACGATTAATGGTAACACACTGTTGGTTGAAATTTATAGGTATTTAGAATTCCGATATTGTCTGGAGTTGAAAGGTATTTGCCAACCCAATTTGTTGTTTGGAATTGCAAGGTGTTTGGTAACCCAATGTTGCTTGGAATGGATGGTTATTTGATAACCCAAAGTTATTTGGAATTGAAAGGTATTTGGTAACCCAGTTGTTTAGAATTGAAAGCTGGCGGTAACCCATTTTTTCTGGAATTGATAGCTGATTGGTAACGTGTAACTAGTTTAAAATTGAAATGATTTGGTAACCCGATTTTTGTTTTGAATTGACAGGAATTTAGAAACCCAACGTTGTCTGAAATTCAGAGGTATTTGATAACCCGATTATGTCGGGAATCGATAGGTATTCAGTAAACCGTTGTTACATGGGATTGATAGATATCCGATATATATAGCGACATAACTTTATACTGTGTAATGTTTCACATACCGGATTTTGTATCGGAGGGCCCCCATACATTGCTCCCATCTGCTGTGGCATTCCTTGAAATGGCATAGCTCCCGGCGCCATGCCTCCCGGCGCCATTCCTCCTGGCATCATTCCTCCAGGCGCCATGCCTCCAGGCATCATACCTCCCGGTGCCATACCTCCTGGTGCCATACCGGGATATCCTTGGTTTGGGGGCATGCCCTAACGTGATTAAAACATTGTTAATATATTAATCATTTTATTCAGATATATATATAAACAAATTACCGACGTTTACTGAAATTTACATCCCATGTAGTTTTGAGATTTTATTTCAGCAGTCGAAAACCTACAGATCATGTACATCGATCAAAACGACATTAACTTAAAAACGCAATTTTTCCACTGAACAATTCCACCGGTCATGCTTCTGCAAACAGTATGCACAATACCAAGAAACTAAACAGTTCTTTAGCTGTTTCGTACTGTAAAGTAGTCTTAAAGTTCAGACAACGGACACACGTTTACGGAGACTTCATATTTTTGCTCTATATTTCATGTATTTTGACAACTGTTCCATTTAACATCATATTTTTATTGAGATTTTCTTGAAATAACAAAAGTTTGTAGAAAACTACTTGCGAAATATTTTCAGATATGTTTGAAATATTTCTCTTTTATTTGGAATTTGTATTATTGATGATTACATACACGTCATGTAACAAAACTTTAACGTCATTTTGTTTACTTCATAATTTCATTTGCAATTTTTTTAAAGTAGCATTGATATCTCTTGAAATAAACGGGAAATTGTACGAATATTTTCGACACGTAATTTGCAGCTATTTTTTGCAGTTATACACAAAGTATAAAGACACATTCCGTGGTACGTGAATCATTCCCATTATTAAAGTTCTATCATAAATTAGTCCCATTAATGAAAAGTCTCAAAATTTGTGAAATATAAAGTAAAAATAAGATGAGTCAAAGTACGTTTGTCCGATCACTGTACGTCAGTGTGTACGCACTGATGCGTTTAAAAGCAACGACATGACGGTAATGAGAGTGGGAAATCTGTCAACTACAAATGTTACATACTGAGGATGGGTAACCGGGTTGTCCATATGCTCCAGGTGGCACTCCGGGTCCTACTCCCGGGTAACCAGCGCCACCTTGTGGCGGAAAGCCTGGGCCTCCTGGTTGAGGATAACCGCTACCTGGAGGATATCCAGGGCCTCCTTGAGGAAAGCCCTGTCCACCTGGCGGAGGGTAACCTCCTGGTCCTCCTGGTGGGGGATAGCCCCCGTAGTTCTGCATGCTGTAAAGAAATGGCTATATTTATATATTATAACTAATAATGACCTCTTTACACTCTCATGTGAGACACAGCGGGGCATGTGTATAATGACATACTCACTCGACTTAAATAATTGTGGACCGATGTATTCCACTAGCTATATATATATAATAAGCCAGACTTTAACGATTAATATATACTCGTGTACAGAATTTACAATACTACTTCTATAATTACACATTCGGATTACGCCATTACATTTAAATGGAAGAAGTGGTGTGGTGGTGGTTTTCATTATAGACGGCGGGACGAGCTAGTCTTCGGCATTGTATACTTAAGGAAAGTAAACCAAAAAATCAATTCAGGAATTATGACTGTGTACACTTCAGCGCGTGTACGTGTAGATATTTAACTGTGAATGCAAATGCGTACATATATAACTCCTTAATTACATTAACCATTTGTGGCCAATTTCGTATTTGAATAAAAATTATTTAAAAAAAATATAGATCTATCACAAATTAAACCAGACTTGAAACCGGTATGTTGATATTCATGTTTATGTATGTATACTTTATAATACTTTTTATAGAATAATTCGATTGAAGCAAAATCGATGTCAGTTACAGTGGAATATGCAAAGGAAAGAAAGCAATAAGTCTTTTCAGTGTGCGTTATAATAACACCTTATTACAGATAAGCTTGGCGAAAACACTTGTGTTTGAAAAAAATATAACACATTATATTTTTCACATACAAATTTTTCGTTTAGCGTTAATGAGGGTGTAAATTTCATTAATCTACATGATCAGTGCAGGTGCACTTAATGATGAGTAAAGAGTACAACACATCTATAGCAATACAATGTAGGATCTTGTAAAATTATCTTTTGTTAAAAGCATTAATTCGAAAGTCCTACTTACTAAAATGTTTTCCGAACTTACCTTTCGTAGTGTATTTCTCACCTTTGACCCGGAATGTATTCCTTCCTCTGATTGTTTACCTTCACGACCACTCGGCACGTAGTTCCCTTTCCTTGTACCTAGTCTCGTCACAGTCCCATTGATTGTTACCTATACGTATACGTGTACAGGATCGCTGGTGTATTGACTAAACATAAATCGATCTGCATATTAATCGGGGGGATTTTACAATGTAAACGTAAAGGCTTGAATGGTAGGTGTAAACAATAAAAGGGGTAAACACACAAGCGAAGTTATAATTTTAGCATATTGTACAAACAACTTTGATCGTGAGAAGACGACTGGGGTAAATACGTGTATGTTAGTGGAATTATAAATTTGTCTTTAAATATGACACAAAAAACCGCTATTATGAGAGTCTGTTTTCATACACGAGTGAAAATATAACTATCTTCCTAACAAATGTCATGGAAAACGAGACTTTCAGGAGATTCAATCATTACAAAAGACTGTTTTAGTACAATAAAAAAAGGGTAAATACACAAATTTTTTTTACACTTTTGTTATGATATATGAAACAAAAACGCTGTAATGAGGGACTTTTAGGAACGTTGATAGTTAAAGTAAGTCTGCACAATAAAAAGGGTAAACAAATAAATGAGATTATTTTGTCTTAACATATGGTTGCAGAAAACAGTAGATTTTGACAAAATACTGTATAAAAATAAGGCGCATGCCTTAGAAATATAGATATAGTCATTAAACTGTAAAAAAAACCCTGTAAAAATATATATATAATGAATCTGCACAACTTTTGCAATTACAATTTGATATTTTGATAAGGATTTGACCATATTTTGCGCTTACTCATACATGTGAATACCATGGTAACAACAAAAAATACACGAAAAAATGCAAAATATCATGATTTTTAGTCCAAAATTGCACAAAATTGTACACATTTTTTTTCTTAAAACCTGTCTTAAATTGAGCATTTCTATCACAATGCCAAAATAAGCTGATTTAATTTATACGTTCATTCTCCACTAATTTGCATGTTTTCAGAAATGAAAACATAAAATGAAAACATAAAATATGAAAATTGAAAACAAAGTTCTTATGTATTGTCCTTTTTTTGGCAAATATCCCTACTTTTTATATCCAAAAAGGCTGGCTCCTATCTTTACTCAAAGAAAAGTTATAATTGTTACAGTCAACCGTCATATTTTGGTAAATAACAGATACGTGACTTTGTTAAAATGAACTAAATTGAGGTTTGTCATTAGAAATGCCACAAAATATACACTTTAACAGAATTTTTGCTTTGGTTTTGGACTTTTCTTTCCATTCAAAGCCATTTGTCCGTCTCGAAAGCAACTTGTCTTTATCAATTGCAGTTATGAAAAGTTCATTTGTGAACATTGGTTTGTATGATTCATAAGTGTGTTCGAATAGTTTCATATAAAAATAGTACCAAAGTATTTTGTTTCTATATTTTTCCTTATTATCAAACTGTACCTTTATCTGCATCAGTACATGTCAGTAATTTTGTATTTGTATAAATCACAAATTACTGTACATGACATTAAAATCCTGCTTTAAACAGTAACGTATATGTTACAACATACTGAATATATGACTGTAGAAATCTGACAGGATTATTATGTTTTTCTGTTTCATAAATTCGTCAAAATGCATCAAAGAAAACATACTTTTCAGCGGTTTCACTTCTCTGCAATACTTTAGATGATTTTTGCCTAAATTAGCAGCGATAACGTATCTGTTCTCTTGGTATATGTCTTTATGAAGTATTAGAAAATAAACGAATTCAATAACACGAATCTGCTTCAAAACTTGTAGTCAAGACTGCAACATCGATATTATCAAACGATAGATCAAAACTATTGAAAACGGCGTCGAAGAAGAGATGATTATGTTTGTACCATATTGGTAACGTATCTGTCTACACCGATTCCCATTGACTGCGGATGGTTTCGGCATTCTTGTCATTTAATTAGAAAAAAAAACGACCCGCACGGCTGACAGGTAGATGTGATAACTCAGGATAAACAGTTCGTCTGATATTATTGGCCAACGAAACCTCACTTGTCCTTTGTTGATGTTTTTTGACATGAAGAAAAGGAATAATTCATTCTGATTGTCCTCGCCTTCCCTCGCCTGAGAAACGTATCAGTCTCCGTCATACTTGATTGCCACAAACAACCCTAAACTTACATTTTTTTACCATATCTAGTCTGAAACAAATTGCTACAAATGAAACCAAGTTCACTCAAATTAAGGTTTACGTACAAAAGTACAGATCCGTTACCAAATATGACAGGTACGTTACCAAATAAACAGATACGTTATTCCATGTTTATATATCACATTACCGTATCATTAGTATTGTTACATTAACGAATAACAGAAAGGAGAAACCAGCAGCTAAATTCAAAACACAATTTAATTATATATACAATATTATACAGAGATGGTTTACAATATCTAAAGTAATTGGTGGTGGTACAAGACTAGTACGATGATTTAAAGTGTTACTTATCTGTATGCGAATGTCCTGGTATAATCCTTGATCCTTCCAGGTTTCAAATTAACAATAATCACAAATCCACAAGGAAATTGAATGTCCACCGATGATTTGTAAAGTTCCAGGCAATATGAATAAATTCACACACAGTGTTGTAATAATCCACAGATAAAGTCACAATAGCTCTCCAATAGAATCTAATATGGCACTGTACAATTCTTGATATGTCTCATTACAGGTCTCATTACAGTTCTGATTAGCTTTTGGACAGTTTGGAGTATATATAGCTAAACCCTAATTCAAGAATATTGAGAACCTTTCACTTCCTAGAAATATCTAACTAAAAAACAGTAAACAAATAAACACACATAACTTTCTGGAAATAGATCATTCTAGATCTCTACTTAAAATCAACATGTTTACAAACATATTTGTTTATACATGATTATATTCTAGAAAGTTCTATAACCTAAATCAATGATATGACCTTCATAGGATGTATTGATAAAAAAAGCTATAGGAGTTATCTCCCTTATCTCATAACTACATGTATTTAGTGCATACATAACACAACCCCTCCTTAAAGAAAAGAAAGTTTTCTTGAAAAGGAAACTTTCTTGACATATCAAGTAATATTTAAATCCTTGATAAAGGCATCAGCTAGAATATTGTCTTTTCCCTTTGATATGTTTGATTTGTCAACGATGTACTCTTGCAAAGTCAAACTCCACCTGAAGAATTCTTTGATTTTTGTTTTTCATTTTCCCAATGAATGTCAAAGGGTTGTGGTCGGTGAAGACCAACACAGGCAAACTGTAGTGCATAGATACACATCAAATTGGTTAAGGCCAAAATCAATGCTAAACATTCTTTCTCAATGGTGGAATAATTTTTCTCTGGTGTTTGTCAAACTTTTTCGAGAAATAACAAATTGGATGGTCAATTTGTTCAGTACTCTTGCATGCAAAACAAGCACACAACACTACATCGCTAGCATCAACAAATAGTTTTAAACTGTTTTATTAAAATCTGGAGCAGTCAGAACTGGTGAGTTTGATAGTATGGCTTTTCAATTTCTCAATGCAGACTTACATTCGTCTGACCAAACAAATTTGACATTTTTTCTTTAACAAAGCAGTAAGTGGAAGCTGCTATAAAGAGAAATTTTGACAAAATTTTCTGTAGTAATCCAGCCATACCAGAAACCTCATCAGCTCTCTCTTGCCTCCAGGAGCTGGAAAATCTATATTGACTATCTTACTTTGGGCCTGAACCAGGTTTAACCTGCCCCTGTCCTACAACATGGCCTAGAAAATTCAACAGTTGCATGACAAAATTCACATTTCAACATAAGTTTACAGTCAATTTCACATGGTAGTGAGTCTTTCCGAAGATTCAACCGAATCCCCGCGTAGATGGTCCTTCCCACGTTGTTGTGGTAGTTGATGACGTCATCAATGTATCCATTCGCAGCCTTCCAGTCTGATATCACGCTGTTAAGAAGACGTTGAAATGTTGCCGGGGCATTCTTCATCACCAACGGCATAACTTGTGTACTGGTACAAAACCTTGTGAATTTACAAATGCCGACATCTTCTTTATCTCTTTCTGTTAATGGCACCTGCCAATATCCTTTCAAAAGGTCAAACTTGCTTACGTACTTGGCCTTTTGCCAACTTTGTCAATACATGAGTCAATCCTTGGAATTGGATAAGAGTCTGTTTTACTGACAGAGTTTACTTTTCTGAAGTCGTACAGAACCGGTATGTCTCTTGTCTGGCTTTGGCACCAGAACACATGGAGAGCTCCATTCACTTTTGCTTGGTTCAATAATATCATTGCCAACATGTATTGAATTTCTTTTCTTTAAGATGTTCTTCTTTCAAAGGATTGACACGGTAAGGATGTTGGTTGACAGGTGGCGCATCGCCTACATCCACGTCGTGATAGATAGCATCTGTTTTGCCTGGTGTATCCGGAAACAAATGTTTATACTCAAAGTATCACATCTTTAAGTTCATTGCGTTCTTTTCCGATAGATGACATAGTTTCTTGTCCAAGTTCGCGAGCACATCTTGAATTCCGTAACTTAACACCACAGTCTAAACCTACATCTTGTACACCACCATCTAAGTCTAATTTACAAAATATCAGCTGTACTTTCACTTTTGTGATGGTC
>SAYR01040029.1:1055160-1142286 GCA_004382745.1 Argopecten irradians irradians
GGGTACAAACTTGCCTTTACGTACTTGGCCTTTGCCTACTTTGTCAATACATGAGTCAATCCTTGGAATTGGATAAGAGTCTGTTTTAACTGAACAGAGTTTACTTTTCTGAAGTCAGTACGAACCGGTATGTCTTGTCTGGCTTTGGGCACCAGAACACATGGAGAGCTCCATTCACTTTTTGCTTGGTTCAATAATATCATTGTCCAACATGTATTGAATTTCTTTCTTTAAGTGTTCTTCTTTCAAAAGGATTGACACGGTTAAGGATGTTGTTGACAGGTGGCGCATCGCCTACATCCACGTCGTGATAGATAGCATCTGTTTTGCCTGGTGTATCCGGAAACAAATGTTTATACTCAAGTATTCAAAATCTTTAAGTTCATTGCGTTCTTTTCCGATAGATGACAATAGTTTCTTGTCCAAGTTCGCGAGCACATCTGAATTCCGTAACTTAACACCACAGTCTAAACCTACATCTGTACACCACCATCTAAGTCTAATTTACAAAATATCAGCTTGTACTTTCACTTTTGTGATGGTACAGAGGCCAAAAGTAGCAATAGGTTGAGAGGTCTTGCTCTCTTCTCTATCTACATATTCCTTAAGCATATTAAACATGACATAATTGAGTTTTCTTGCGCCATCCCTGGAGTTTGTACAATGTAGTTAACATCATCGACCTTTTCTCACACACATAAGGTCCAAAATATCTCTAGCTTGCAAAAGGCTGACCCGGTATTGGTAATAGAGCCAAAATTTTTGTCACCGTGGATCAACATTCTTGCACGGGCATCTTTTTATCATATCCATGTTTTCATTTTGGTTTGAAGTAACGGCAAAATTTTCTTTTTGCCAGTTTCACATGCCTTGTCAACCTTTGCTTAAAGTTAGACACATACTCTAGAGGATTCACTTTAGAATCTTCGTTCAAAATTTTGGTCTTTCAAAATTTTCAAGGAACCACGTACAGTATGTCCCAAACACAAGTTCAAAAGGGACTAAAGCCAAAGAGATTCCTTGTACAGAGTTCTCTAACGCCAAACAACAACATGTGTTAATACCTTCGTCCCAATCTCTCTTTTGTTTTTCAAAACAATAAGATCTCATCATATTTCTTAATGTCTTGATGGAAAACGTTTCTAAAGCACCCTGAGACTCTGGATGATAAGCACCTAGACTTATACTGCTTGATCTGGAGCTGGTACAATGACTTGTTGAAAAATACCAGACATGAAATTCGAAACGCTTGGTCCGATTGGACAGCTTTTTGGAAGACCAACGCAATGTAAAGAATTTTAACGCAAAGCCTTGACTATGTTAGGGGCTTTAAATATTCCTGAGTGGAATGGCTTCAGGAAAGCGTGTGGAAGCACACATAATAGTTAAAAGATACTCATTCCCAGACTTAGTTTTTGGGGTAAGAGGACCTACACAGTCTATTAATGACTCTACTAAAAGGTTCCTCAAATGCTGGAATGGGGTGCCAAAGGTGCAACAGGGATTTTCTGATTAGGTTTTCCCTACCACCTGACAAGTATGACAAGACCCTACAAAAATCAGCCACAATCCCGTTTCAACACTTGGGCCAAAAGAAGTGATCTAAGATCCTGTTATAAGTCTTTGGTCACACCTAGATGCCCTGCCATAGTAGAGTCATGAGACAAACTTAGAATATCTTGCCTATACCTCGTGGGACAACTATTTGATTGACAACCTTCCAGTCTTCCTCGGGAGACACATCAGGGGGGCGCCACTTGCGCATCAACACACCTGACTGACGGCAGTAACAAACCGGGACTTTCTCAGCCTCTTCCTACCTCAAATCCCGATTACACAATAAGAGATTTCAGGATCTTTCTCCTGTTCTACTATAAGCTCCTCTCTAGAACAAGTGATTTTTTACTCATCATGTCAGACAAAGAAGTACCCTCGTTAGGAACAACTCTATCACTATCAAAGTCTACAGGATTTGCCTCAAAAGATCACACTTGCTCCCGACATCCTCTATATCATGAGCCAAGAAAGTGTCAACCTAACCCTGGACTATATGATCCTCAACTACTGCAACATCAGAAACCTTCTTACTCATTGAACGAGTTACAGCACAGAAGGGAAAATACCAGGAATTCCTGTTGAATAGAACTCAGCATCATCTGTTTTATCAGGGATATTGGACACTAAGGGATCTACCCTAACTTTCTCTCCAGCCAAGTCATTGCCTAAAATGAGCGACACGCCCTCTATGGAAGTTCCGGGTCTAACACCAATGGTGACAGGCCCAGTAACGCAAGTCTGACTTTAAATAAACAAAATGGAGAGGCACATTAACAAAACCTAACTCTACACCTTGAAGCAAACACTACCTACCAGATGAGGTCTCCTCAGACAAAGGCACTACGCCAATCTAATATCAAAGAATGAGAAGCCCCAGTATCTCTCGCAAAATCTTCACAGGTTTCAAGTTGGTAATATCACTAGTAAGTGAAACAAAAACCTTCAGAAATGAAGGGAGAGTACTTCTCCAAGACGCTATGCAGACTCTGAGGCTCTAATCTCAACAGACACTTTAGAATCTTCCACAATATCACTAAGTTTCTGACTAGGCTTTGACATAGCTACACACAGAAGGAACTGACTGTTTACGCCTTTGCTCCTTACGCTGGAGAGAAATAAACATTCAGACATAATATGTCCTACTTTCTTGCAGTAATTACAAACAAGACCAGAAGGAGACCCCACACCTGCCCTATGATCTGTTTTAGAATCAAGACTTAGTCTTATCACCTAATTTAGGTTTGTCGTTGGAAGGGCCCACTAAAGGTTGGGTTCCTAGGCTGACCAAATTTACTAGTACCTGTGGTACTGTTTTTGTCTTGAGAACTGTTTTTAAACAAATGAGCCTTTGTGGGTGAGAGCGTAATCATCAGCCAATTGTAGCTGCTTCACTAAGTGTTTCAACTTTTCTCTCATCTAAATGAGTTTTTAATGTTTGTGTGGACACAACGTTTTAAACTCCTTCTATCAACAATAATAATTGCCTCAATTTACCGAAATCCTCATCAATTTCTTTAGAATCACACCCACCTATTAAATAATTGTTCCTTTTCTCTGGCAATTCAACATGAGTTTGTTCATCTCTCTTTCTCGAGTTTTCGAAATTTCTGGCGGTAAGCCTCAGGAACTAAACTCATAAAGCTTTCAAAAATAGCTTTCCTTGACTACTTGGTTAATTTGAAATCTCATCTTACAGATAAAGAAGATATAAATGTCCTCTAGCTTTAAACCAATCAAGACAAACTCTGAAAGAAGCATTGTAAGCTTATCTTCAGGCCATTTCATACTGTTCAGCTTATTTTCTCAAAATGCAGAAAATACTTGCATCAACTTCTTTCTCTTTGAAAAGGAGGAATCTAATCCTAATGTTTCTACTGACATCAAAAACCTCGTTCTCCTATTGCTAAACCCCGTAAAAGTTTAGAAATACTTGAACTGATCTTGAAGAAGCTTAGCTCTAATCCTTCTTTGTTCTGTTTCACTTCAAATTTTTGGTTCCTGCTTGATCTCTCTAGCTCTAACATGCTGATCTCTCTCAAATCTCTTTTTCTTTTTTAATCTCTTCAATTTACTTTTTTCTCTTAACTCTCTTTACTTTGTTATTTCTTTCTTTACTTACTTAACATCTCTTTCTATTTCCATTTGTCTATAGTTCATGTTCAAGTTTCTTTGTCTAATTTGAAATTACTAGAGGGCGGACGTTTCCTTCTATACTATCTATATGTTGACACTAGAAGATCAAATTTGCCCAAATTGTCAACAAAATATCTATAATACATTCTCTAATCTTCGTTTCCTTCAAATTAGTTTTGATAGTAAGGCCTAAATGTTTACCCAATAACAGTAAATCCTTCTTACTAACTTGGCAAAAGAACATTCCAGGGATGGCGCTTTAACAAACTGTTCTACCTGCATAGTAGTATGTTTATCTAGCTGTTGGTTTCAAATTGTAAAACTCAAAGTTTAGATACACAATTTATGAAAATTTCTTATATTAATTTTTCAAAGTTAGATTTACACAAATTTGAATATCGATCACCCGACGAGCCCAAATTCCTGTTAGCAATTTAACGGAATACACAGAAAGGAGAAACCAGCAGCTAAATTCAAAACACAATTTAATTATATATACAATATTATACAGAAGAGAGGTTTACAATATCTAAAGTAATTGGTGGTTGTAACAAGACTAGTACGATGATTTAAAGTGTTACTTAATCTGTATGCGAATGTCCTGGTATAAATCCTTGATCCTTCCAGGTTTCAAATTAACAAATAATCACAAAATCCACAAGGAAATTGAATGTCCACCGATGATTTGTAAAGTTCCAGGCAATATGAATAAATTCACACACAGTGTTGTAAATAATCACACAGATAAAAGTCACAATAGCTCTCCCAATAGAATCTAATATGGCACTGTACAATTCTTGATATGTTCTCATTAGACAGGTCTCATTACAGTTCTGATTAGCTTTTGACAGTTTTGGAAGTTATATATAGCTAAACCTAATTCAAAGAATATTGAGAACCTTCCTACTTCTAGAAATATCTAACTAAAAAACAGTAAACAAATAAACACACATAACTTTTCTGGAAATAGATCATTCCTAGATCTCTACTTAAAATCAACATGTTTACAAAACATATTTGTTTATACATGATTTATATTCTAGAAGTTCTATAACCTAAATCAATGATATGACCTTCATAGGATGTAATTGATAAAAAAAGGCTATAGGAGTTATCTCCCTTATCTCATAACTACAATGTATTTAGTGTCATAACCAATACAGTATAAACAAACAATTCTAACAAATATCTGGCTATAAAATGTATTTGAATTGCCGAATGTCACAGTAATTTTTATTAGTTTTTACACTAAATTATTAGAGTTAAATACACTAAATAATTAGAGTTGACGGTACATCTTAATCAAACAGATACGTTATCTTTTTATAACAGATACGTTACTGATTTTGATATGTGATTTATAACATTTAAGCAATTATTATATTACCTAATAGTCTTAATCAATACAGCTAACTAGTGTTAGAAATCACGTGGATTATTATCAAGAAATGTATATATATTGTTACTAATGTACAGGTATATACTAAAGGAAAGTTAAAGGTTTTTTTTCTTATTTCGAGTTTCCCAACACTGGGCAACACAAGACGAATCTTTCCCGCTTTGATAAACTATTGACAAACCTCTCGGACACTTTGTCACGTGGGTTAAAAGCCTAATTTCGATATGTTTTAATGACAAGCGTGAGAATTTTCTGTCGATATGGGTATTTTATTTCCAATAACGTATCTGTCGGTAAACGTACTGACGCGACACTAAAACCCCTCTCATCATTTAAATGACACCCGGTGTGACTTGTCGACCCAACCACAAACATTGTAACACTTAGTATTATATACTTTACAAACTGGTGATGTGAATTTATCTCTGTGGGAAGTGGCATCTTAGGTAATCAAGTAACATAGTAGTAACGTATCTGTATGATGTCGTTGCGTAACATGTATAATTTTCAAGATTAGATCGCACCTGTCCATTTAATTGTTAATGGATGTGTCCTTGTCATAAAGGTAAAAGTTAGTAATAAACATATTAAAGTTCATTATCACGGAGAAAAACGTGGACATTTGATAATACATTAATTGTGTACATGATTTTATTTTGTTTGTAACGTATCTGCCAGCATAGTTTTGTGACAATGATAAAATGATTTATAATAAAAAAAAATATCTAAGCATTTTGTGTGCCAATACTTGTCTATTCTCGTTGCGTAATGCTAATAATTCTATGATATGATAGAAAAAACATGTAACAATTTACCCATTTCCTTAGTCACAGTTGATTTATGAAATACATTATAGCTTAAGATGACAGTCGAAATTCGTCACGAGAGCCATATTTAATGTGATGATGAGAAAAATCTTAATTGGTCAGAGGAACAACACTTGATTATTTTCGAAGATTAATCAATATATTTTACGTTTGAAACAAACATGATATACAAGCATGGTTTTTAAGTCCCGATATTGATAGAGGACACTTGATAATGGAATTTGTACATTTAGTGGAGAATGAACGTAATAGGTCAATTGTGTGGATTTTTCAATATTTTTGCCTTAACCCGCGCCATAGATTTTCCTTCAAGTAAAGCTAGCATTTCTGGTCAAGACGCACTTCCGGAGGAGCCCAAAATTATAATCTCTAACCCATTTTAGTTAGGTTTATTTTTTTTCAAATATGAAACTTAAATCAAACCCTTCATATTGAATGTACCCATTTCAAAATATATATACAGAAAAATATAGACCATGGCCATGCTGTTCTTCTCTGGTTTGCTTCTTATGGCATAAAAAAGACTACATTGATGAGACACTTTCAGGAACTTTAATCGTGACAAGACGACTGCTTGTAAGTCTGTCAAAACAGAGTACGTGAATTATTCCCATTATTATTGTTCTATTTTTCACGGAATGTGTCTTCAGACACTGTGAAAAAATTGAAAAATATCTGCAAAATACGTGTCGACAATGTTCCGCTTTTTTCAAGAGATATTTTGATTTAAACATATCTTATTGCAAAATGTGCAATGGAATTGGGCACAAGTTATACAATTTATATAAAGCCCGTTCCCAAAAAATAAAACATTCAAATTACATAGACAAGATGGCATTTACAGGATAAGATATAAATAATATATAAAGTTGTATTTGAGACAGAGAGAGAGGGAAAGAGTGAGGGAAGAGCGAGAAAGAGAGAGAGAGGGGGGGACGGAGAGAGCTATTTTATAACCAGTATGCTCCTCAAGGTGATAGTTTCACCTCCTTATATACTTTTATTTCAAAATCTACCCCTCCGATAAAGACGACAGAAGTTTTAAACCACTTTTCTTTCTTTCAACTTATCAATGTTCATATCATCCTTTCCTTCGTTTGACTTTCTTCTGGTCACTCTAGGCTTCCTTTGAATATACGTTTCACTTTTGTCGTCAGGATTGGAGGGTTATACAAATATAATTTACGTGTAAATACAAAACCAGTAAGATGCTGGTGTAAAGCAGATATGGAAATATTTGATAATAATAGAAGGACGAAGTTAAAATCTATGAGTATCTTAGATATATTGGTGAGTGTGCATGAATATTAATTCGTTTTCTTGTTTACTTAAGTTCATATTTCCAAAAAGTAATAAATCGACAGAGAGTGGAATAAATGAGTTAAGCTGTCGAAATAGAACGATTCTTTGGTCATTATATGAATTAAAAAAGAAATGCTGTGGATCTTCAACTGGGATGCCGCATTGACATTTTTGATCTATTACAATATTTGCTCTGACAAAATGACTACGTAATGAACTTGAACGATTTCTTAACTTTGTATGTATAATGTTTAATTTACGGTCTCCAAAATAGAAAAGTCGAGTACTACAGGTAAGTCTTAGTTACGGATAGCAGGTTTAAAATTAGAGAATGACTCACTATGTCTGGTGTTTATAGGCAACTGGTTCCATAAACGAATGGTAGACGGGGAAAAAGAAATATTTGAAGATTTAAGTCTATTATTAGGAAGTGTGTAATTTTCTGCATTACGAAGAAGGTGTTGGGTGTTATCAGCAACTAAAGTAGGGAGGAGTGTTTGTGGATAAGTTGAGGAAAGCCCATGATGTATTTTGAAAAAAATAGGAGTTTTCTGCGAGACCGTCTGTTAGATAAGGGTTCCCACCCAGTTTCACAGTAAATATAGTTTCTGCTTGAGAACGATGGTAATCCGTAACAATGCGACCTGACTCTAATTGTAATTTTTCTAAGATTTCAGCTTCAGCGACCGTACAACCGTCCCACAATTCACAACAATATTCCAATATAGGAAGAATAAAAGTTCTATACATTTTGCTAAACGTTTGTCTAGAGAGAATGAATTTTAATTTTCGGAGAACTCCTAATTGTTTCGTGACAGCTTTACTGATATGGTCTATATGTCTGCCCCACTTACACTCGGAATTGATATACACTCCGAGATGTCGGTGGCTATCAACAAAGTCGATATTTACATTATTAAAAACAATATCAATTACATAATTAAGGTCAATATTCGAAATGAGGATAGCCTGTGTTTTTACTGGATTAAATTTCACTAACCATTTATTTTTTGTTCTATAACTCATGGGGATTTGTCAGTGCATAAAAGAGAAGTGTCATCAGCGAACAGCTTAGATAGCTGAGATATTCAATGCTTCATTTAAAAAAGTGCCAGTGAAATTATAAAGTAAACAAAATGACGTCAAAGTTTTGTTAGATGACGTGTATGTTATTATCAATTCTACAAAATCCAAATAAAAGAGAAATATTTCAAACATATCTGAAAAGATCTCGCAAGCAGTTTTCTACAATCATTTGTAAAGTTCAGAAAATCGTATTTGTAGAAAATAATGGTAAATGGAACAGTTGTCAAGATGGATGACATGAAATATAAAGAAAACGTATGAAGTTTCCATGTACGTGTGTTCGTTTTCTGAACTTTATGATTTCTTTAAGGTACGAAACGGCTAAGGAACTGAAATCTTTAGTTTCTTGGTATTGTGCCACACTGTTGGCAGAACTATGACCCTAGAACTGATCAACGGATTTATCGCGTTTTTAATTAGATGTCATTCCACATAATTTGATATTCGTAAATAATCTGTAAGTTGTCGACTGAACAACTCTAATCTCAAAATTACACGAGATATCTAGTTAAGTATACATAAGTCTTTTATTTATATTTATCAGTAATTCGATCAATATGTTAGCTATATTTTAATCATATTAGGGCATGCCTCCAAACCAAGGATATCCCGGTATGGCGCCTAGAGGCATGATGCCAGAAGGCATGGCGCCTGGAGGTATGCCATTTCAAGGGACGCTACAAAGAGGGACGCCACAGCAAATGGAAGCAATGCATGGAGGCCTTCCGGTACAAAATTCGGTACATGAAACATTACACAGCATAAAGTTATGTCGATATATATATCGGATATCTATCAGTCCCAGGCAAACGGTTTACTGAATACCTATCGATTCCCGACATGATCGGATTATCAAATACTTCTGAATTTTAGACAACGTTTGGTTACGAAATACGTTTCAATTCCAAACAAATTTGGTTTATCAAATATCTATCAATTCCAGAAAAAATGGGTTACCAAATATCTTTTAATTCCAAACAACTTTGAGTTACCAAATACCTATCAATTTCAAACATATTTGGGTTACCAAATACCTTTCAATTCCAAACAACTTTGGGTTATACCAAACATCTATCAATTCCAAACAACATCGGATTTTTGAATACCTATCCATTCCAAACATTTTATGGTTACCAAATACCTTTCAATTACAAACAACTCTGGGTTACCAAATACCTATCCATTTTAAACAACATCGGGTTACCAAACATTTGGCAATCCCAGGCAACATCCGTTTAACAGTACCTATACATTCCAGACAACATCGGGCGACTAAATACCTTTAAATTAGTAATATTAATGTGTGACCAATAACCGTGAAATCCAAAGCAGTTGGCGTCTTCATTTAATTTGCAACATGTAAATCTTATTTAATATGACATTGTGGGCCAAAAAGTACCCCTGAACATGCAAGCAATAAAAAACATAAAGTTAATATTTTTTTTTAATTTGTGTACAAAAACAATTATTTTGTCTAAAAAATGGTCATTTCGAAACAAAAAAGGGGGAAAACTCAAATTTTCTTGTAGACTACAGTTTGTCCCAGCTAACATGGCATATAAAACGACCGTGATTCAGCAAGAAGGGAGGTCACTCTAAACATTAAATGTAGTCGTGAAATCAGACCTCTCGTTGCCCTGAGGTGTAACTGCATAACGCTGACAGTGGCAAATTAATTGTCGGGTACATATGATGTCCCGTTGTTGCTATGGTATACCAAACTGCTCTGGGTAGTTTATAGTCGGGTACATATGACGTCCAGTTGTTTCAATGGAAAACCACACTGCTATGGGTAGGTTAGTTGTCAGGTACATATGATGTCCAGTTGTTACTATTGTATACCACACTGCTATGGGTAGGTTAGTTGTCGGGTATATACGATGTCCTGTTGTTGTTATGGTATACCACACTGCTATGGGTAGGTTAATTGTCGGGTACATATGATGTCCCGTTGTTGCTATGGTATACCACACTGCTATGGGTAGGTTAATTGTCAGGTACATATGATGTCCTGTTGTTGCTATGGTATACCACACTGCTATGGGTAGGTTAATTGTCGGGTACATATGATGTTCCGTTGTTGCTATTGTATACCACACTGTTATGGGTAGGTTAATTGTCAGGTACCTATGATGTCCTGTTGTTACTATTGTATACCACACTGCTATGGGTAGGTTAATTGTCGGGTACATATGATGTCATGTTGGTGCTATGGTATACCACACTGCTAGGGGTAGGTTAGTTGTTGGGTACATACGATGTCCTGTTGTTACTATTGTATACCACACTGCTATGGCTAGGTTAGTTGTCGGGTACATATGATGTCCTGTTGTTACTATTGTATACCACACTGCTATGGGTAGGTTAGTTGTCGGGTACATATGATGTCCTGTTGTTGCTATTGTATACCACACTGCTATGGGTAGGTTAGTTGTCGGGTACATATGATGTCCTGTTGTTGCTATTGTATACCACACTGCTATGGGTAGGTTAATTGTCGGGTACATATGATGTCCTGTTGTTGCTATGGTATACCACACTGCTATGGGTAGGTTAGTTGTCAGGTACATATGATGTCATGTTGTTGCTATGGTATACCACACTGCTATGGGTAGGTTAATTGTCGGGTACATATGATGTCCTGTCGTTGCTATTGTATACCACACTGCTATGGGTAGTTTACAGTCGGGTACATATGATGTTCTGTTGTTGCTACTGTATACCACACTGCTATGGGTAGGTTAGTTGTCGAGTACATATGATGTCCTGTTGTTGCTATGGTATACCACACTGCTATGGGTAGGTTAGTTGTCGGGTACATATGATGTCATATTGTTGCTATGGTATACCACACTGCTATGGGTAGGTTAATTGTCAGGTACATATGATGTCCCGTTGTTTCAATGGTATACCACACTGCTATGGGTAGGTTAATTGTCAGGTACATATAATGTCCCGTTGTTTCAATGGTATACTACACTGCTATGGGTAGGTTAGTAGTCCGGTACATATGATGTCCCGTTGTTTCAATGGTATACCACACTGCTATTGGTAGGTTAATTGTCAGGTTTATACGATGTCCTGTTGTTGCTATTGTATACCACACTGCTATGGGTAGGTTAGTTGTCGGGTACATACGATGTCCTGTTGTTGCTATTGTATACCACACTGCTATGGGTAGGTTAGTTGTCGGGTACATATGATGTCCTGTTGTTGCTATGGTATACCACACTGCTATGGGTAGGTTAATTGTCGGGTACATATGATGTCCTGTTGTTTTTATTGTATACCACACTGCTATGGGTAGGTTAGTTGTAGGGTACATTTGATGTCCTGTTGTTGCTATGGTATACCACACTGGTATGGGTAGGTTAGTTGTCGGGTACATATGACGTCCCGTTGTTGTCCACAATGTTATATTGGTAGGTGGTTAATCGGGTAGGTTGGTAAGTTTTCTTAACTGCCTTCGATTTTGTTATGAAATAGTCCTGCGGTGGATATAGCGATTGTGATAGTCATCCCTGAAATATCAAGGATAATAGCCCGACAGAAATTCTCCTAGAGTGTATGTTAAGGAGATAAGATATTATATTTGTGAGACGGTATAGCAACGAGGCCCGTTAAGACCGAGTGCTGTACCCTCTCACACATATAGTACAGTTTGAGGCTTACCTCTAACTGAAAACACAGTTCATTTTGGGTTAATCAAGCCCTACTAAACAAGGCATTAATTACTTATAAACCAGGTGGGTAGCATATGCTGAAAATAGCAACAATATGCATTCATCCATATCATTCTATTAATCACATGTCATACCAGTAACAATTATAGCATGCACATTTTCACTCACGTGTTTATGAGTGCAGTCAACCATCAACTACCAATGCATTCATCACACATAAACCTGGGGAACCTCAAATACCCATAGTCACCCTTAATTTCTAAAATGTCTTTCGAGGATGGACACAGCCTTGCTCTACTAGGACAACGTCTTAACTGGTGTTTACATGATTAGTGATACATTGTTTCTAGAAACTAATAGGAATTTACATGTGTGATTAAGTGCTTTCTTGCATATATGACAAAACAAATTTAAAACAAAAATGCTCGAGAAATGGATAGGATAAAACAAACATCACCTTTGCTTTACCTGAAAGAAACTCGCAGAAATAAAGTATATATAACAAACGGAATGTTAAAACATGATAAATCGGTGTAGTGGGTCATGAATGAGATTTTTGGATACCTAAAAAATTGAAAAAAAAAGAAAAGTGCTAAAAATATTAGGATATTTCAATATTTTATTATATAAATGATTACATGTATGAAATAAAAGAGAAAACCTCTCACTTATTTTAAATTTGTAGATATATATTTGTGCTCAACTTTATGCCACAAGAATTAAAAAAAATATGATGTCATAATTAACAATTAACAGGCTATATGTTGTAAGAGGGATGAACCCAGGGCCAGGGTCCCAACCTTGGCATCCCTCTAATTTGCTGGGGAAGAAAATCGATTTTGAAACCTTAAAAAAAAAAAATAAAAAAATATTAGGATATTTCAAGAAAAACAGGATATTTATTTGTGTGTTGGTAAACTAAGCAACATGTGATAGTTGATTAACCACAACAGTGAGGTTATGAACACGAAAACTATGTCCATTGGATTTACAGGAATATACTCAACTATTCTAACAGACGTGGCTGGAAGTAGCTTACATATTGTAAAAGTGAATGTGCAAAAAATGTTGAAATCCAAACGGCCACAGATTACCCAATGTATATATACGTGAAACATGTAAACACTCGTGTGCATGCTTTGCTGCGGAAGCGATATGACAGTATACATTCAGCCCTAAAAGAATAAACAGTTCAGTATGCATATAAAAAAGTTCATTTTCAAAGATGGAATTTATACATTCAGCTTAAAATTCTGAATATTGTCAATATTGTCTATAAATGATATAGATGTTGTTCAAGATACATACATATATTTCTTATAAAATTGATTTACCAATAACTGGTTTATAAGTGACTGTCCCAAAAATGATCACATATAAACCGGGCAGCGGTCCGAAATCTTAATATAAACCGGCTACAGGTCACTTATAGACCAGGTATGGGTACATCCTGTAAACAATCCATGAAACATAACACAAAAAGAACAAAAGGATTTACGCTAACTGTGTTTTAATAGTTGTTACTTACTGAGAAAGCTTATTGCTCCATCAGTCCTATTTTACAAGACATTACAGCATTAACTTGAAACTATTTCATTCGCCGAGCTAGTCTTTTTATTCCTATGAACACAGCAGTGAAGCTCGAAAAAGAACAGACAAGATTTTGATACTGTACAAAATCACACAATACATGTATGTATATATCCAAATGTATGTACCCAAAAACATCTAAAATATTAGAAGCTAATGTCATTGTCTAACAGATTGAGAAAGTTGAACGTAGCTTAAATTGAATGTTATCAAAGATGTTTGTATTTTTCTGTAGCTTCAACCAGTTGATGGAGAATTCCCCGCTCCTTAGAAACGTGTCCTGCGTCGTGGACTATGTGGAAATCTGCTTCCGGCCACCTCTGTTAAATATTCAATATTGAATACCGATAAAATACTTATCATGCATGTTTGGCATCACCCATGAGAATAAAGATAAGAAAACAAATCACAAAAATCATTAACCAGTTATTATTATTGAGTTAAATTAAATTTTGCAGCTATGAGTTTTCAATGAGTTTTTTCCTGACCAGAAAACAAGTCTAGGTTTCCGGGTTTGAAGAACAGGAGGGATTTTAAAAATGAACCTTATTTACTTATATTTACAATTGCTAGGCTTGTTAGTTCTAGCCGATTTTGTTTACCATAACTGCATGGTAACATTGAATTTTGAACTTGCGTATGAAAATGTTCTATGCAACGTAAAGGGCCTACTTTAAAAAAAAGAAACACATGGCTTTGTTTACATTTGACGCAACATTACGTGTATATTGTTGTTTTTCATAGAATTTTGGAAAAATGTAAACAATACATATGTTTTATATTTATATATGATAGTAACATTTTCTTAAAAGTAACAATTGTATAAAGAAACGGAGAAAAAATATCCCGACCGGGGCGACATGTAGTGCTGTCATTTTTGTAAAAATGATGGATGTCAAATGTAAACATTACTTCTGTGTCTGTGTTCGTCCTATGATCGAGTCTTTGGGGTGGACGGGCGTGAGAACCTCTGACAGAGATCAGTTATAAACACTCTTGTCTTTGTTCTTTGAGAATCTAATCATGTGTATTATAAAATAATATACGTGTTAACAGTAACGCGTCACCACAAATACAATGTAGGCCTATCCATCGGACACAAGTGAAGTTGTTCTATCTATCGATGGCGATATGGATCTAAGCGTAGATTATATAATCACATGGCTCCCAAGGATATACTATCAAGTCAGACGACAATCTCTAACACATTGAGCTACTTGAAATGCAGTGTTTTGACAACTTCGGCAAACTCCAGTGTGTAAGCGTGCGTCAGCTTTGCCTCGCTGCACAATAATGGTCACCGAGTTCACACATGTGGCCGAGTACAAGTGGTACAAATACTTAATGTTATTACGCTATATATTAACTTTTAGCAAAATTGAATATATAATCAAAGTTCTGATATGATTAAATAAAATTATCTCTGAAATTCACTTTGTTTGCCATGTTTATTTTACACTAAAATATCGAACTTTTTTGTCGTCGCGGATGAATAATTCTATCTTACGTGAAGAGTCATCATTCGCTGTTCAATTGAGTAAGCTTCTCCCACTTTTGACCGTCTTTTATTGAATAATTACGTCACTTTCAAATGACGATTTTATTGCATAAAATATAGATAAAAAGTGAGTGTAAATATAGGGATTGGTTTCGCTTTTATGTTAACCATGCTTGTATGGAGCAATTCCTCTAAGAATATATTCAATATAACGCGCCCCATAGAATATATTCTTAGAGGAATTGCTCCATACAAGCATGGTTAACATAAAAGCGAAATCCAATCCCTATTTACATCCATCGATTGCTAAACAAGTTAAACAACTTATGAAAATCACTCTCGATGACCCGGATGTAAGCGTGCGAGGAGTCTTAGTGTGGAAGGAAACTGGAGTGCTCGGAGAAAAACCACGCGATCTGGCAGGTGATCCCTAATCTTTTCACGTCGTGCCGGGGTTCGAACCCCGGCCGGCTAGGTGAAAGGCGAGCGGTTTAACCATACCACCTGATCACCCATAGGGATTTTTAAAGTTTATTATTTTATCACTTAATCTGACTGATAGCCAATGATTATGCACTTGTAATGGGTTTTTCATTTGTCACTTGTGTAATATGACCATACACGATATGCTTGGCACGAAATCCATTATGACATGTCAAAACAGGATTTTGAGGCCGGCAGGGTAAAATGCCGTCCTCAACTGCAATATTGCGATACAAGACACGAGATTCTTCAATATAGAGGTTGTAAGCTGTAGTTACTTGATAAAAAAAAATTCTTAGAATTCTTCTTCTCGAAGTTTTGGTTTTTTGTTCGCCGAGGCTGGTAATGATAAAGACGTCTTAGGTTCGTTTTATAAAGTTTGATATGAAAATGAAAGATCATTAAAGATTCTATATATTTGATGGTAGCAATTTGAGCGATGTCGGTACAGTGTGTTTGAAACGAATAGTCCTATCTCTTCACTATAAATGTTGCATCTCCATAAAACTTATGTAAATTCGTAAATTCTAAGTGCGCTCCTGAAACCAGCTCATGAACTGGATTCGCAATACTATGGCCATATATATTCTTTATTTATATAAATTATTTAGAAACTGAAATTTACTCTAATGTCAATTTGTTGACACATCACTCTTTGTTCTCATTAACAACAAGTAAGTAACTGATGCTGAAATTTTAGATATTTTATTTTAAGAATATCTGTTTGGGCAAATAATGGGGAATACTATTTAATCCCAATAAAACTGAAGCGCTTATTATCTCTAATAGACATTATGCCGATATTATCCATCCTGATCTTATATTTATAAGTAATACTGTAGCAAATGTGAAAAAACCCATCTTGGAGTCTTCTTAAATTATCATGGTTCTTGGTTAGACCACATCAATTACATTTTTGAAAAGAATTTGATTGGAAATCACTTGAAATTATTTATAAATCTTATATACGCCCCAACCTTGAATATGCAATTGTAGTGTGGAATAATTGCAACCAAATTGATACTGAAAGATACACAGTATAGATTTACATTACATCTTACCCTGTGAATCGCCCAGGCTGTCTCCATTGGGCAGACGACATCATATCGTCCCTGGATAATGGTACCTGGGATATGACGGATTTTCTCAATATCATCCAAAATCTGTTCGTCGGACTTCAACCATCCACCATGTACAAAAAAATGTCTGGAAAAGTCGAATATTTTAACCATACGAAACTATTAAACTAAATCAGAAATTGTGATGATATTTCATTATCATGATTATGTCCTTTGTGGAACTCTCCAGTTAAAGGTAGAAAAGTAAATTTGTTTTCATATCGTACTCAAGTATATATATAGCGTGTTGTTTGTTTAAACTACATGTAAGATTACTTTAGATAAGAACACCAGTAAAGATAAGTTTATGAAAGATATGAATACTTTGAATTTAACATTTGAACCACTACATCTAACAAGACCGCATACAATTGTGTAAGTAAGGTGAACCTCCTTAACACTCGCCCTCCGGTTATGCGCGCACTGATCGAGAAAAGAAAAAAATCCAGCGACAATTGTCGGACAAGCTTGTAAGGAATTTACACGTTTTCCATTAGGTAACATCCATAAAAATCACAGAAAATAATTACTGTTTATATATTTTTTTAACTATTTAACTCAAAATGTGATAGTGTGTTGTTTTAATCTAATTGATGTCTGATACTTTAGGAGACGAAATCGAGTGACAGACGTTATGTAATGGCGTTCCTTGATTTCTCAACTTAGACACAACGAGTTGCACTGTGAGTATGGATGTATATATTGATGTGTATTGAGATCTTACCAACCTATATCACCACATGAGTGCTAATAGACTAGCTAAGTATCTACAAAGAACCGAAGATGAAGTAGCTAATCTGAATCGTTTGTCCCGCCAAATTGCCATTGTGTCTGACAGCAAAGGGAGACAACTACAACAACAGTGTAAAATCACGGTGGAGAAAAATATCAAATGGTTCGTGAAACCTGGAAAAGGGACGAATTATCTATTGAATTTTGTGCTAGAAAATATTGATTCCCTTATCACAACATATGGAACTATATTATTAGTTATATGGACTGGTACTTGTGACCTCACTCGCAAAGTAAACAAACTCATAGACTTAAATGACAACAGTGATCCACAAACTCTACTGGATTTCTTAGAAAGACTAAGACCACTACTTAACCGTCCCGTTGATCGGCTAAAACTAGTCATTCTGGAGTGCCCGTTCTACTCAATTGAGGTTCGGAACTGTACTAAAGGCCACCACATTAGTGATATATTCAAAGATAACAACAAAATCCTTGAAAAACTAATCGAACAGCTAAATCATGGTATTCGATCCCTAAATGAATCATTTGGAATTTCGGCCGCAAAATTCCCAAAGGACATGCGCACTTCTAGAAAACTTAACAAATCAAAATCAACACTAAAAATTTCTTATAACCTACTGAGGGACGGCGTCCACCCAGGAAAACTTTATCTGAATAGTGGTTGAGAAGGAAGAATACTAGTAGTGCTAGTCAAGGAATACTGTATGTGACGTCTCCCATCCCTTCTTCATATATCTTGAAAATTCAGCTGTTTCCTTTATCATGATGGACAGCGGTGACCTTGATGAGATTTTTCCTCCTCAATCCTACCAAGTGAATAAAAGGAGGAGGGACTCGTCAGGACCTGAATGTTGTGGCAAATGTTACAAACAATTGATACCTAACTCAAGATATGTTACATGCGAAGAATTTACCTAAGGCAGGTAGTGGTTATCAGTTGACACAAGGCAACCTTACCAAAGAGGTCGGATCGATAAGGATGGAAAGGCAAGAAGGTAGTACAACTAAGCCACCTAGCCCTCAACTAAGTCACTTTGAAACCGGGGAGGATAGTCCCTACCACAACACAACATTACCGGAGTTAACTATACAAATTTAGATGTATTCTCTTCAGACAAAAGCTTGGGAAACTAGAAACTTACATTGAGCAAGAACAACAAGACATCATCTGTCTCAGTGAAATATTCCCCAAGTTTATTAAATTAGCTCTAGACGAGAAATCATATGAACTGAAGAATTACAATTCCCATTTCTCAAAGAACACAGAAGAGTAGCAATCAACGTCAAGCAGATTTTTATCAGTGAAGCACATGACTACACTATTAGTTTCCAAGAATATATACCCTGTATCATTACAGTAAAAAAGAAGGGCAAAATACTCATCTGTTGTGTCTACAGAAGCCTAACACTAGACTGAACCAGCTCATCGAAAACTTAGAGTCATCTAATTCAACCAGTGTCCTATTGCTGGGGGATTTTAACTTCGGGGAAATTACCTGAGAGACTCAAATTTTACTAGTAGGGTCAATTAACCCAGCAACCCTATTTTTAGAAACAACAAGGAACAAATTACTATTTCAACATATCACAGTCCCTACGAGACACAGAGAAAATCAACTGTCATCGACACTAGATTTAGTTTTCACTACATTTGAAGAACAGATTGAGGACCTGAAATATTTTCCAGGATTAGGAAAAAATGATCAATTGAAATCCAATTTAAAATTATTTGCAAGACTGCATCCGTGAAGACCAGAAACAAGACAAACACGTCGCAACTTCTTTCAAGTAAACCATGAATAAAATTAATAGAGACTTGCAAGATATATGAAATACTTGATTCCACTCTGGACAAAGCTTGGCGATACTTTGCTGTTATCCTTGAGAAAATGATTGAAAAACATGTACCAGTGAGCAAAGAACAAACTGCGAGCAAATTCCGTAATCAATAATTGAATCAGGAGGGCAAATCAAGCATCATTAAAAAGCATCAACTCTGGAAACTCTATCTTCACTGTGAAACACCTGAAAACTTTCACCAATACCAAAAAGCTAGAAACGACGCTAGAAAGCAATGCAGGAAAGCAAAATATCTCTTTGAAAATGATTTGGCGACACAAATAAAGACAAATCCAACACTCTCCTGGACTCATGTAAAATCCAAAACTGATCCACGATCAACGATTAACGTCATTGACAATCCTGATGGAGAGCCGACAACTGACCCTAGAGAAATTGCAAATGTCCTTATAACAACATCTTTGCAAGCGTCTTTGTAAACGACAAATTGGCCAATGTACCTCCCTTTCCACGAAAACACCATCATGAACAAATTGACACTATTGATATAACTGAAGATAAAGTCTACAGAGAAATACTTCAAATACATTCCAACAAGCCACATGAACCAGACAGTTTACATCCGAAGTGCATCTACGAAACCGCTGATGCAATAAAAACACCTCTTCAGATAATCTTCCAAAAATCCCTGAATCAAAGTAAATTGCCTACCTCCTAGAAAGAAGCCATAGTTAATCCAATATTCAAAAAAGGCTCAAGAAAGGATCCTAACAACTATAGGCCCATTAGTCTGACGTCGGTCCCATCAAAAAATATGCAGAGATTTGTTCGGAATGAGATCATGAATAACCTAGATCTCCTGTCAAATCACCAAAACGGCTTTAGATCAGACAGATCGGGTCTCACTCAGCTCCTAAAATCTATGGAGGGTTGTATCGGTGAATTGGACACGGGGCGCAATGTAGACATTATATACTTATTTATTTAGACTTCAGGAAGGCTTTTGACAAGGTGTCGCATATACTACTACTGCACAAACTATAACAATACGGGATAGGAGGAAAACTACTAGCCTGGATTCAAGCATTTTCTGACGACATGACACAAAGAGTAAAGATTAATGAAAGCTTGTCTGACCCCCTACCGGTGACTAGCGGGGTACCCCAGGGACGTCTCCTCGGGCCGACACTTTTTTGTCTATGTTAATGACATGCTTGACATGATCAACTGTACCATTAAATTATTCGCGGATGATACAAAGCTGTCTAAATGAATTCACTCAGACCTCGACAGACTTGTTTTCCAAGATAACATCAATAAAATGTGTGAATGTACATAAACCTGGTTGATGAAGCTGAATTCATCAAAATGCAAATATCTAGAAGTAGGTACCACTCAGGGAAACCATCAATACCAGCTTCAACAGGACGGGACTACTTCTAAGACACAAAAAGTGTCGTCAGAGAAATATATGAGAGTGTATATAGACCGATCCCTCCAATTCTCACTCCATGCTAACCAAGCCAGCACTAAAGCAAATAGGATGATCGGACTTGTATTCAGAATATTTTCTTATATGAGCCCTGAAATTTTCCTGACCTGATATAAAACGCTCATTAGCCACACCTGGAGTATGCCACGTCAGTTACATCTCCTATACTTCAGAAGGACAAAATTACAATCGAAAATGTTCAAAGAAGAGACACAAAAAGGATACCTGCGTTAAAAGATCTTTCATATGAAGAAATATTAAAAAGAATTGGACTTCCTACTCTAGAATATCGCAGAATGAAAGCGGATATTATCAAAACATTCAAAATTTTGAAATGAATGGATATCCTAGATCTTGATAGACTCTTCCAGGAAACAGGTCAAAGGACACCAAGGGGCACTCCAGGAAATCATTCATAAAACAACACCGACTTCAACGAATTAAGCACTTTGCAGTAACGGAGTTAATATTTCGAATTCCTTGCCAGACAGTCAGCTCTACATCTGTGAACTGCTTTGAACCTAATCTAAACAAGTCATGACATCATCACCCACTTGAATTCAAACCCTCGTTCACAGCGGAATATTGACAAGCAGTTGAAATGAAATATAGTAACATATGTATGGACTATGACTTAACTATGTTACATAACCTCCTTAGAGATTATCACTACACCCAACAATACATGGAATAAGCCTGCAAAAGAAGTGAAAAAGTATCCTTACATTGTTTTTTATTTTTAATCACAAGACTTGTATATATAGTGTATATATTTATTTCATCAAGCAATCGGAAGTCAATTTCTACGTACGCGTTGTACGCTATGCATTAGTAAAGTAAAGAACTATTAATACATCTAAACAAGTGACATTTAAAAACACTTTGAACGATGTATTTTGAGCGAATCTTGAGCGAAACTCGTATATAAGACGCGTTCTATGTCTTGCTTTTGAGGTGTCAACCTACTTATTCTGATAATCAGGGAGTTTGTCATATATTTAATAAAGGCGATTTAGTCTAAAAGTTAATTGGTTCTATATGTTCTGTTTCATCAAGCAGTCTCCGACCGGTAGGAAGTTTGCGATAGAGTAAGATTTGATGCCTGAATATTGGCCAATAAATAACCTCAGAGAAGTGATTGTCAAGAAATTTGTCAGTATAAGTCTATTCGATTCCCAAAACAAAAAATAACCTTTTATTAATGATAGGCGAAGATGTAATAATAAATCGAAACAAATGCTAGATCATCTGTTTCAAAACATTTATCTCCGCGTGACCCGATGAAAAACGCAGGAAAAGATAACAAAGATGTGCGTAACCGATGTTAGATATACATGTATATATTCCTGTTGATTTCCTTTACAATTATTGGAAGTGATGATGATTTAAGAACATTATAGTTACAGTGACAAAACTCATTTGACTAAATAAAGTGAATGCTGTACGTCGAAGACATATTACGTCTTTGCATATTACAGAATTACCCCCCTTTTGGGTAGGTATCCATTGTGACGTCCTTATTTTGTGAGCACAACTTAAGTCGTTTCTTTGCAAAATATAACGTTACACTCTGAAACAGATGACGTCACACTCAATATATACCCGCAAGGGAAGATAACCCTTGTCATATGCAAATACGGAATAGTTATGATAAGATCATTGTATGACATTAACTTGCTCACGTTTCAATCCTTGCTCCTTTTTGTGGCCAAGGGTCATCGTCTCCTTTCTTCACATACTCATCGTCGACCAACAAACTACTCGTCGCTAGCTTCCATTTATTCCAGGCCTTAGCCGCTCTGAACGCCTTCTCTTCATCATCTCCCGTTAGGATCCTGTAGTAGGCTCCCATCATATCTCCTCTCTCTCCCTGGAAAAATATAATAGTCCAGTCAATTTAGCGAAAACATGAGTCTACCTTTGAAATATTTTGAATTAGTAGTTTTAAGTCCTATAACAGAAAATAATATTAGAAAATCCAAATTTGGGTAAACACTTTTATCACCAAGATCAGGAAAATAGGAAAATTCACACATATGACATATCATATACTAGTATCATTTCTCTCTCTAAAACCCACATCATATCGCCAACACGAGTTTTCTAGGTAGAAGAACTATATAGACAATGCCAGGTGTCTATTTCTATGACACTGTCTGTCAATAAAACTGTTTGAAATTGAACACATGTATACATGTATTATAATCATATCTCGACTCTCTCCCTGAAAACCACATCATATCGTCAACACATGTGTTCTATGGAGAAGACCTACATTGCATATAAGCAATATCAGATATATATATATATATAATTATTTGAAATAACATATATCTCATCATTATATCTCCCCTATCTTATTAGAAAAAGACATATTGTCATCAGATATATTCCATTATTTTATCTGCAACCGTCCTCTCCATTAGGAAAAGATATCATAAAAATAAGTTTACAAACGAATTCAACAACATGTCGTGAACATAGTTAGCAGATTAAATTACCATCATATCACTCCTCTCCCTAGATGTAAATAATTTTTTTTTTCTAAAGTAAATTATTATGACAAGGTAAAATTGTTGAGTGAATTTGCGGCCCGAATTTTGGTCATATTCTTGTTGCAAATTGTGCTGGATATTTTTTCATTATGCATAAAGAGAAACTATTCAGCGCAATTTGCAGCAACAATAGGACCAAAAGACGGGTCGCAACTTCACTTAACAATTTTGCTTTAACATGATAATTTACCTGGAAGAAATAATGTATTATTACTGTTGAATAGCATTAAGTCAATGTCTATCCTGACAATTAATTTAGTGTATTAGTTGATCTAGAAAAAATGGAATATATATCAGTATATGAATACATCGACATATAAGAAGATGCTTTAGGGATAACCTGAACAAATCTTACCATTGGGATAGGGGCTAAATATTCCTCCCAAACATCGGGAAATATATGACAGGCACCATCCTGGTTAGACCAGAGCATTTCTCGTCTGAAACAATTTTAATTTGATGATAATGTCAATGTATCATATTTAAAGCCATGCATTCGGATACTGTAAACCAACTTTCTTTCGCGGTTACGAATTTTCGCGAATTTGTTTCAAAACAAGTTCACGAAGATGAAAATTCGCGGATTAAAATATTGAATGGAATTCCTATCAATATAAATGTTGTAGATATTGATTCGCTGAGATAGAATTTCGCGAATTCACCTCTACCTTTTCATTTACAATTGATTTGTGATGATATATCACACACTTAAATTATATAATTATACATTCTGGATTACCTGGTTAATCCAAACACGCCCCTGAGGATAAGGGCCTTCACACGGTCGGGATGTGCCTCGGCGTACATGATGGCCAGTGTAGACCCCCAGCTTCCACCAAACACTACCCATTTGTCGACTCCGAGGTGTTTCCTCAGGCGTTCTATGTCCTCTACCAAGTCCCATGGGGTGTTTTCCTATCAAATGATAACCCACATGCAGGAACTTAAATGAAGCAAATATTTTTGGGGAACGAAGTGAATGACGTCAGTCTTCTTCATGAAACGGGTCCTCCCGACTTACCCGTAGTTCTGAAGGAGGAGTAGATTTCCCAGCACCTCTTTGGTCAAACAGGATTATCCTATAGGATCCCGGGTCAAAAAATCGACGTTCTCTGGGAGCGGTACCGCTTCCTGGTCCACCATGACTGTGTTGGGAATCAACAAAATGCCATAGAGTTGTAAAAATATTCAATCTGTCTTATTGACATTTATCAGCTCATACATTAAAACAAAATCGATGTTTATATTAACGTTTGCCAATAATTTCTGAAAAGAATATTTAATGGATCAGCTAAGACTTTTATTTATTGGTATTATGGTGTGATCCTCCTAACGTCAGGAATGGGCCTGAACAGGGAAGCAATCAGTCGCGTTGCGCAGATGTGTCACGTCGAGCTTGTCACGCCATCACATTTATTTGTATTTAAACATACATTTATATATTTATTTTTACCATTACAATAAGTCATGGTATCCTCAATCATAAAATATCATGACTACTGTACATGTAATGAGTAAACTGTACATTGTACTAAAGAGTGTAGTTTTGTTCTACGTCATGAATATGAATTATAACAATATGGAAGCGATTGAAGTAACGACTTACATGTATTATGTTTTTTTTTATGCAAAGAAAATCTTGTTTTAACTTATAAAGTCTGTTAAAATGTTGAAATGTTAAAACCATGCAAGTACATGTATGCCTTTATTTGACAAAACTAATTTCCACCGTGGAAGATCCTCACCGCGGGATGCTAAAATTGTGAGCACCACACGCATGGTGTATAAGTTTTACCCTTCAACTGTGGTCGGGTAAGAAAATGTGCTTTGACTGTTGATATTCATTTCAATTCAATTCTTTTATTACTTTCTGCCTATCAGTCATAATATATTGAACATAAATTTCAGCATGACGTATATAATATAATATAATATAATATAACAATAGTAGATATTGAAAAACATATTGCGAATAACAATGAGATATGAAGAAAGACTCAAAATAAGAACATGTAAAAAAAAAAAAAAAAAAAACATTGGAGAGAGAATTTCTCCTTGTACTTGTAAATATGTGCAGACGTTATCAGATTATTTTTTACTCTTATCTTGACAAGGCTAAATGTGTCCCCGATGACGTAATCAGGGTCGATAACAGGATACAATATTACATAATATGGATCGCAGAATCAGCTTTATCAAAAACTGAATCAAATACTTGTTTATACAGGTAAAGAATATGCTTTAAATATAAAATATCATAACGGTTTTTGTAACAATTTCTTAACACAATATATTAACTCTTTCCATATGTTTAAATTGATTTGACCTGATAGAAAAAAATCTTGTTTAAATACGTATTTATACCGCCAATTATTACTCGATTATATGTAGTAGTTTTTAATAAGACTTTTTTTCAAAGGGAAGATAATAAAAACTTACAGAAAGATTACTGGGTTGCCGTTAATATTTCCACTCTGCTCGTAATAAAGTTCATGGATTTTAGAAACCTTTAATCTTCCAACATCGAATGGTTCTATAGGTGGAAATAAATCCCTTCCCGCTGACATGATACTAGGGAAAACACTTGACACACAGATACACTTTATAACTATCAAGTCAGGTGTATTAACACCTGATTTGTATAGTCACGTAACAGTTTTTATCACTTCGTTTTATCACGTGACCACCTGGCGCAGCACGTATGTGGCATTCGCTGATCAGTATGCAAAAAAAAGAAGTTATAAACCAGCGTTATCAGTGAAATCCTTCAAGGTCATTTTTCGAGAGAACTGTTAAGCATTCTTTTATGTAAAATGTTTACAAGGGTCTTGTACCTTATAAAGCATGTAATTTGTTCTAAAATGTTTGAAAAGCTCCAGAAAGAAACCTAAGGCATCATACTTTGAATTTATGTTTATTCCGCAATATAGGTATATAGATTTCTGACACCACAAAAAAAGTTTGCATTGTCATGTTCGTCTTGTCATATCATATCTTTAGTGTTATAGCAGCCATATTCATAATTAGGGTCAAAAAGTAATATCAACAGGATTTTCCAGATGACACGGGATCCAATCAAACGTTAGTTTGTTGGATACGAATTACTTCAAATGGTAAATATGGGACAAGGTAGTAATTCCAACCGTGTGGACAAAAACAATTGTCAAATTTTCGAGGCGATCTACTCATTTATCAAGACATACAAAACGAATACGATTACATAATAAGATACAAACAGTAATGTAATGCGGGACAAAGTAGATAAATATTCAACTTTACAGCACAATGGAGCGCAATTTACCCTTCGGCATGTGGCAGACAAAGGCCGGATCTACCAAAATGTATCCATGCTGTTCGGCAGAACGCTAAATATATAAAATATGAGAACGCTTTCCAGGATTTCCTGGATGTCGTCTAGATCTAGAGTAGCTGCAACACTGTAACTCAAAAGTCTTTAGACAGAAATGGTGTTGTCTTTCGAGCTTCAAGTGGCGCCTATTACTGCTAATGGAGAAAAGTAATCATTGTACAAACCATTATTAAACGTTTGTAAGCATGTTATTAACTTGTTTTATATCTCTTACCTACTAGGCAATTAAGATGAACCGTATAAAATGTACATATGAAGGTCTTTCTAAGGGATTGTATACAGCAAGTCTACAAATTGTGACTTTCACGTCTTGTGAGCGGGACGGTAGATATTAAGAATGGTAGTTATGTTGGGTTTGGACTAAAGTAATATATAAATGCATGTATACGCATAAAACAGTTGAAAACCTACAAAATAGTATAAAAATTGTGCCCGAGCGATTGTCTGCGGCACTGCTCCAATAGGATACATAGGCACCATATCGTCCCCGACCGAAAGGTATAGTAGGCCGGGTACGTATATTCGTTCTCCAGAGGTTCCCCGGCTTGGTTGATCAGGCCCAACCAATGACCGGTCGGCCATCTCATCCGCTTGGTGTTATTGCGGGTAATTGTCTTATTTTCTGCCTGCTCACCGCCACGGCAGCGATGTCTGTCTTTCGGCCATTCGTCACCTTGTGGCTAGCACTGTTCCTGATGACCAATCCACTTCTCCCTCTTCCGCCTGATACAACGGGAAGCAACCTCTGCACGCCTGCTTACTGCTGCTCTCAGGTCCCTCCGGTCTGCTCCGGTTACCCTTAATAGGCGCAGGACTCTCCATACTAACTGACCTAGGAAACCCCTGCACCCTACCTCTTACGGTAGGTACCATATCTTCCATCCTCTATGTTGGCATTCCTCCACCAGCTGGTGGTATGTCTGCTACTTCCATTCGTTGGCCTCCTCCTTCCTGTCTTGCCATGGTACTGTTCCACCATGACTACCTGCTTAGAGCTGCGGGACCATAACTAATGTCTGGGCGGAGTGGTGTTGATGCCACCTCTCCTAGGAAACTCATCCTCTGCTGGATGTCTGCCCTCATTTCCCAGTCTCCTGCTGTTGCAAGTATCCCGCCAGCCTCTACACTCTATAGCCCGGGTTCTAGACTTTACAAATGTGACAAACTTTGGTCCTTTTGTAATCGTCCGCTTTTTCCTTCTTGCACGGTCTAGACTTGTTACTACCTTATTGAGGACCTGGTCGTCGCGCCATGTGTATCTTCCGTCTGAAATTGCCACCCGGAATGATGTGAGGATATGTCTCAGGTTAGCTGGTTTCCTGCAAAGTACACACTTGGCGTTGTGAATAGTTTGGTTGGGGTTGGTAGTAAATCATAGGTCGGGAAGCAGGAAGCTAAGTTGTCATATTGTTTCCTCTAATTTCATTCTTTTTGGGACTTAAAATATTCCGCTGAATGACATCATCGTTGTTGAAAAAGCACAAAATACACATTATTCAATAATTAAAAGTAACCAAAAGTACACATGCAAATTATATTCACATGAATTTCACATGGAATGAAATTCACTTTTCTGCCCCGGTTTATTTGAAATTAACGCGAAGATATATTAACTGTGTACGCGAAGTTTGTATTGAAGGTGTGAAAAAATTGTGAATGGCTGTTTCGGGATTAGATTACTTTAGATACTTGTTTATATGGCTATAAAAGCCAATGTCTGAGCGCAAACTAGTATTTCACTGAAGAACCGTATAATATCATTTATGTTATACATCGACATTACTTTGACGAAATGACACAACTGAAGCTAAGGTTTTTGGATATACAACAAAGAATGAAAATGTCAATTTAATATCAATTTTATTAAATGACGAGTAACATGGCAGACATGGTAACAACAGCGTCAGCCATGCTGCATAAACATATCATATTATACAACATATGTAATATCTTGATACTATATAACAAAAAAGGTGGAGTACCAAAATATGACGCACCAAAACATGGCCCACCAAAACATGGCCCACCAAAACATGACGCACCAAAACATGGCCCACCAAAACATGACGCATTAAAACATGGCCTACCAAAACATGACGCACCAAAACATGGCCATTAAAACATGCCCACCAAAACATGGCCCACCAAAACATGACGCACCAAAATATGGCCCACCAAAACATGACGCACCAAAACATGGCCCACCAAAACATGGCCCACCAAAACATGACGCATCAAAACTTGACGCATCAAAACATGACGCGCACAAACATGACGAACCAGAACATGACCCACCGAAACATGACGCGCCAAAATATGACGCACCAAAACATGACGTGCCAAAATATGACGTGCCAAAACATGACGCACCAAAACATGGCCCACCAAAACATGACGCGCCAAAATATGACGCACCAAAACATGACGCACCAAAGCATCACCAAAACATGACGCACCAAAACATGACGCACCAAAACATGACCCACCAAAACATGACGCACCAAAACAGCACCAAAACATGACGCGCCAAAACACGACGCACCAGGACATGACGCGTCAAAACATGCAAAACATTAATCAACATAGACATATATACATGATAAGATAATTGTTTGTCACATATATAGTATATTATGATCATCCCTTGTCTGTTATATATGGTATGTAAGGCCCGATGTAAATATTGTCTGTAAATCTGTGAAACATGCTGAAATAAAAATGTTTTATGTGTTACAGCCAATTATTGTGATGCAATTTACTAGAAAAAAACCTCTAGAATATTATACGATGGTATATAGTTTCTGTTTAGTTGGACGCAGTCACAAGTGTAGAGCGGGAATCCAGAGACAATGACTAAAGAAATAATATTTTAGAACATTGTGAGTTGAAAACAAAACATGGGTCTTCGAATATGTCTTTTTCATTTTATAACAATTCCTCCTGGTGTACTGGGAGAGCTCAACATAAATGGCAAGTTCAAACGGATAAAACGTGTAACCAAACATGATATCCGCTATGAATGGATCATTGCAAATACATTTAGTCAAAGCCGGACGATGTGTGCGGAACGCTGGTACTGCAGCACTGACGAGCGATACCGGTCCTTCACTTTTCCAAATTTTGAGAACAGGTGTGAAACCATCCTCGGTTATCCACGTCAAGGCAGTTCAGGAGAAAAAAAACCTGACCAATCACAGGCCTGTAGAGACTTCATTTAAATATTACAGAGAGAGAGCAATGTCAATTCAAAGCAACAGTCAACCACAGTGTACCATTATACAATTCTTTTATATATCAAAGGATCAAATTATCTGTCTTCTGTTGCCTCCAATTTTAATGCCAGTGATAGTAACCCCATCGTCAGTTACCCACGTTAATTAGCCTACGGTCTGATACTGTTGGTCGCATGATACCAGTCGCGTCTTTTTCCCGACAAAAAGGCTTTTTGGAAAGTTCGATGAATCAGAATGAAGCTTTTTTAGCATTTAAACACCAACATCGCGACCTCCACTGATTATGAAGGGTATTTTAGAAACACATTTTTGTACCTTTGATTTGAAGCTGAATGAGTTCCAGACTCAAACAATCGATGTCCTTTTTGACAAGAATTAAAAGATTGTCATAGAGTGTATATCGCCAATATGTCAGTGTTGTGTACTCAGTACATGTTACGTTACTGTTCACAGGCAATGTGTCCTGTTTACCTGTGTGTCTATTAGACATTTCTAACGTCGATCAGACACGGACTCCAAGACCAACTTCGACTGTTTACAGGGATCATCTCAAAATTTTTAATGTTAACTTTTTGCTCGGACGTCGCCGAGGACCTCCCACTAAAATATTATTATCAAGACTATTTATTATTTCCTTAATTAAGCATTTCTTTATATCTGAAAAAGGAGAGAAAAACAATAAACAGTTACAAGATTTTAGTTGTCAAATGTTGTAATATAATCCTGACATATTGGCGATATCAAACAAACGTAACGAGAGACAGACTAATTAGGAAACAGGACTTGTTTGAAATATTACATTACAACAAGTAATTATGATAGTACAATAACATTTTTAATCATATTGGTAAAATATCATGTTTCCAATGCTGATCGCCTATATCTTAATTTCTTATTTTCATTTTTCATTTATAAGGCAAACAAAGAGTCTGTAAACATCCGCGACAAAGAACTTTGAAAGGTTTTTCTCCCTTTTTCATTTTTCTAAGTGTATACATATTAGACGATTGACCATAACGAAACAATAAACATTTTATATATATTAAATATGAGATTTTTGCATGTCGTTTGTTAGAGTCGTCTCCCTGCAATTGCTGATTTCTTCCATTTTTATTGCAATGTGATCCATATAAATATCTTTACTTTCATCCATCTTCTGAGATTAATCGACATATTAATTATCTTTAATTAGACTTTTAGTAACACTACATTTGTATTAACTACTTACTGTTGTTTTAATTGATACACGTGCGTCATGTTCGTCAAATCCTCAATTATTTTACCAACATTCACTAGTTTGTTATTAAGTCTCTTCACATCACGGGACTTGAACGCAAAGCATTTGAATTTAACATACAATTCATAAACGGTCTTCTGATGAACCGGAACTGTATTGATCAACCAAGGTTATTTAAGTTTAAACTTTAAACCCATAGAAATGTGCATTGAAAGTAAAATGCTGAGGATAAAATAAATGTTTACATAACGTATATAAATAACATATAAATATAAAACATATATAATGTTATGTACGCCTTATTATTGATGTTATTTATGGTTCCCTCTTTATACACTTTCAGACAGAAATTGTTTGTTATGTATGTATATTTCTATGTTTTTAAAACAATCTATATAACTATATTTCCTATTTTGGTTGACTTCAATTTTATCGAGTAGGTGTCCGAAGGAATTGACATATCTTTAATGATAACAGAAGTCTAGCTAGAAATAACATTTCCTACATAAAACAAAACCAAAAAATCCAACATATAAGCCGTGGTTTATTATCGAGATTTTAGATTTGCAATTGCCTCAGTATACATATTAATGCTCCAATTTTATAAGTTGTGTTTCATATTAATTCATTTTAAGGTGTTGCCTTATTCATCCGCTGAAATTGCCTTTTTCTACTGTGATACTTAGTATATATTAAATAAAAAAATGTTTTTGTGATCTTATCTTGATATTTACCTGCCCTTTGATATGCTATTATACATTAAGTGTTACCATCATGTCTGTCATGGCCATGTCCTGCTTTGATACATTATCTGCTCTGATTACGTAGCGGGTCCTACAGTGCTGTGACTACCCACCTGTTTTATAGCATGTTTATGGAACATGTTTTAATGTCTTGTCAATAGAAGATAGGCTACATATAGATATTTGTAGATATGTATGGACATTAACATTATCATTAAGTAACACACTTCACATAGTTCACATTATTCAATTGTATGTTAATGTTTAAATGTTGAAATCTAATGACATGAACACAAAATTCTGTTGGTTTTATATATTTATTGAAAATTGCTCAAGTGTATGTGTAGACTCTAGACCAATAGAAAAAGGTGCTGATCACAAAACTTGTAATTTTGTTTTTAGATTTTTACAATAGCATCATCATTAGCTTTGGTAAGTTCATTCAATTTGAAGTGAAAAGAACAATTCATTTCAGTAACAACATTTTTGACTTAACATAGTTTAATTAGAGATGGGACAAGGATTTTTTTTGTCGTGTCATGTGATTGAACCAATTAATAATACTGTTACTTAACCAACTAGTGAACCAACTTTTATTCGAATTTACTAACAGTTCGCAAATTTTACAGGCTAGTAGGAAACACAAATATTGAACTTCCCAGGCAGAGATAAAGTTAATAGTATTGCTATTTGACTCTAGATAATAAAATTGAAATGTTATGATTTGCGTTAATTGTTACGTAAATCCCATTTCCGTTTTTCTGTGAAAAAACAATTGCATTGTAAAGTTTAAACAGCTTATTTTTAATATGTGATTAAATTTTGTGTGTTGCGCAATCAAGTAGATTTTGAAAAAGGAAATAGATAAAAATAACAGACTAATCAGGGGAGATTTTAAGTTGTACATTGCTAACATATAATCAGTAAAGTTTGGTACCGGTATTAATTAAAGTCACTGACTTAGTAATCACAATAATAATTAATATTAAACAGCCCAGGTATATACAGTTTTTACATATTAGCGTGAAATAATATTGTTACTCAAACTGACACAGGCACTGATCATGGATGCAGGCATTCCAATTTCAGATTAATAGTATAAAACTGTCATAAAAAGGTAATAAAAAATACTGTAATAGCTATTAGTCTTAGCCTAAGACTTATTATGTATGCTTATATATTGAAATGTCAATATTCCAAATTAATTAAAAACTTAATGGATTTATTCAGAGTATTCATATAACATACATTGGTATAGATAACAAACTTTTACTTTTAAATTTTGATCTATCCAGTCAAGTCACCTCCCTTTACTGAGCGAGTGACACAGAGGGACATAACTCTGGTAGATCAGAATATCTGTAAGTTGTATACAGTAACCATGGAAATGTGTACTTAAATAGATCAATCAATCAGATTATTCTATTTGTGTCCAACGCATGATAATACATAAAACCCGATACATACATACCGGTATATCACCGTATACAAATATGTCCAGCCATTCCCTGAAAATTAATGCAACTAAAAGCCTAGTTACGTGGGAGATTTTAAGTTGTACATTGCTAAAATAGTTTAATCAATCGGCAATCTTCTGGAGAGAGCATTCTTCATTTCTTGGAAGCTGAGCATTTATTTCTAAAAGTCCATGTTCTAATGAATGACACATTCTACAAATGCAGTACACATGACCATCTGGGCTTCTCCTCAAAAAGGGATATGTTGGCTTTACCGATAATCCGAATTCCTTGACTTGGATGCCAGGGTGTTTTTTTTTTTTCCATGTACCATACATATGTTTCCCTTGCAGGTTTTTCATGTGTCCTCCAATACCTTGTGTATTCATTTTGTTGAAATGTGTAATCAAAGAGTTTGTTCACCAAACCTTCTGGATTATTGAAACTTTTTCTCTTCATTACATACCCAAAGATTGAGGTAGAAATGCGGTCTTGTCTTGCTTTTTTCCATAGGGGGAACTTTCAGACTATTTTCTTGTAGATTTTTCAATAAAAAAAAACATTCATCCTCTGTGACACAAAGATTATCAAAATAACTCTGTAATGGTCTCTGGTTAATCTGACATTTGATATCAACTCTAAACCGGTAGGAAATTGAATAAATGATAGGTAAATCAACTAAACTATCACAATCAACTTTTCTACGATTTGCAAGCCATCCAACATTTGATGTTGACTGATGCCGAAGCAGTAGTCGCTCCTGAAATCTATTCACATCTGCAGTACAGGTAGAGTTTTGCAAGTCATATAATTTTACTGGGACACCGATATCTTCTAAAAACTTTTCAAATTAATGTATTTTTAATTGGAATTGCTCAGCTTTTTGGGGGCTAATTTTCTTTTCCTGGGGTTGTTCGTTCCATTTATAGTTCTGGGCAGTAGGAGCAAGCTTAACCCCAGATTTGTTTGAGATATATGCCACAGCGTATAACAATGCAGACATATAGTTATAAACCTCTTCCTCCCTGAAAATAAAAAGAAATATGGTGATCCTATAGTATATAAATCAAAACAAACTTGCTAGTGCGCAGAAAATTTTAAACCGACACAATAATTTGAACATCCTGCCTGTCGAAGATTAGGGAAATCAATTGTTGAAGGCAGGTGATATTTACAGATGTATCAAGAAAGTATGTAAGAATCTGAATTTAAATCTTAGGGTGTTGTTCAAACTACATAGACTATCATTCTTCTCACCTATTCTCAAAAGTATTAGAAACTACAATACTGAACTAATTCTCATATCATAATACTGACGTCAACTTCCGGTCATGTGCTGATCCTAAAGGGTTATTTCCCTGGGATTATTTCCCTCAGTTGTTATTTCTCTCGTCTTCCAATTCCGGGGAAATATATACATTGTAACTTATCCAATGCCATGGAATCAAATTTAATCCAATCAGAACATCCAAAATGGAAGTGAGGTATAATAAGTACTAATGTTGTTATTAAACAGTCATTTTATGATGTTTGAAATTTTTAATAGGTCAATGGGCTAAAATTAGCAAGTTAAGGTTTTGTTGCAAGTTGTGTACAAATAATTGGAGGATAACAAAAAGAATTAAGATCATTTCAAGATTTTCAATTTGTACTTTTATGCCCAATGGGAAAGTGTACTAGCATGATTAAGTTGTTTATAGTATTTAAGTGCTACCGGACGCGATCTTTGCTTTTTTAACATTACTATAATTAATACTTTGAGTTACAATGAGGCATTAATAATATGAATGATCTGGCAAATATGAAAAGTATTGATGGACAATAATTTATGTTTTCGGAAAGATTGCCTTTTCGACAATTTTACAAAGTTGAAAACAAGAGTAAATGCCGAAATGCATAGAATCTGTATAATTCTGTTTTTTTTATTGTGGCTAACAGAGCTTCGGATTGACAATTATTCGAACGGGCATTTAAAATGTAAGACGATCGCTTGTCTCAATTATCGCATAACAAAACGCCGTATTTCAAACCTATAATCGTTATTCGAAAGGTACCTTATCAAATTACGACCAATACAATGTGGCATGATTATATGTGTTTAGAAACATTTAATTACAAGATGGAAAATCCTATTTCTGACTTCATAGTATATTATATATACAAACCGAAAGTAGAATGACACAAGCATATAAATAATTCTGTCATATTAAAACAACTATATACTAGGTACATAGCAACGAGTGTCAACAAATCTTAGGAGAGTGTAGGTACTTAGTTCGTCTGTCGTACAAATGATTGTATAACATATCCGAAACAGACTACAAAATGGAATTTCAGTGATTTGTGTTGCTTTATTTGAAACGTAATATCCAACACTAATGGATCGCTGTAAGCTTTATTCTTCTAATGGCTGACAAAGTCGATGACTGTAGAAGTCCTGAAGGAAATTTGGACGGTCAATTGTATTCAATATAAATACATTTTTATCACAGTTCGGAATGACAAATATATGAACGGATATTTAGAATCTAAGACGATCGCTGGTCTCAATCATATAAAAAGCCGCTTTTGAAGCTATAATCGTTATTCTTAAGGTACCTTATCAAATTACGACCAATGCAATGTGGTTTGTTTATATGCGGTAAGAAAAAGTAAATAAATAATACTGTCATATCAAAACAATTGCATACTCGGTACATAGCAACGAGTGTCAACAAATCTTAGGAGAGTGTGTAGGTACGTAGTTCGTCTGTCGTACAAATGATTGTATAACATATCCGAAACAGACTACAAAATGGAATTTCAGTGATTTGTGTTGCTTTATTTGAAACGTAACATCCAAAACTAATGGATAGATATAAGGTTTATTCTTCTGATGACTAACAAAGTCGATGACTGTAGAAGTCCTGAAGGAAATTTGGACGGTCAATTGTATTCAGTATGCTTGTTGAAATACCGGTAAGTCATCGATTCATGTTAACCAATATATAATCATGAACGCGAAAGTGAAGTTAAAATTCAACATTTGGATTATTAAACATTAGTTAAACTACATTCGGTTTGATGATTAGGTAATAATGAGTATAAAAGTATTATAAACTACAATACTGAACTAAATTTCATGTTATAATACCGGCGAAATATTAAAGATGCTCCACCGCTGACAAATGGTCTTTTTTCACTATTAGAAATAGGAGCAGACGATTTAATATTTTTCTCAGTTACAAAAGTTACTTAGTTTACACCATTACCACCATTGAAAAGTCTGAGCTTCTAATTTTACTTCAAGTTAAAAATATAAAAAAATAATTAATTGCATCCCGAAAAAATTCAGTGCCACTATATCCTATATGGAATGAAGTACTGATTGCGCATGTACCAAAGACAAAAGAAATTATTTTATATTATTTTTTGTGTTAATTATACATATATATACACGATTAAACACCAATTATTGTTTAAATGATGAATATCATTTATGCTCTGTCGGTGGTGGAGCATCTTTAATACATGTAATTGTATTTGGTTGGCTGTTCTCTTACGTTAAAGCAATATATACTTAAATTGCTTTCATTCAAAATTGCCACCATATTATAAAAAATCATGGGTTATACACAAATATTAATCAATTTGTCTTTGTTTTCTTATCAAATGTGACATTCTAATTTCCCGATTCTTTTTCTTCATCCGTCTAAGATATAAAAAAAAATCTGGGAATGATGCGAAAACACAACCTTATCGCAATCTCTTTATAGAGACGTTAACGTTTCATAATGATTAGAAAAAAAAACTATTCCGTTGCAAAATCAATGACTTTGTATGTTCAAACGTATTTAATTTTATGAAATAGTATAAAAAATAACTGTAAGCATTGTTATCTCTATTTTAAAAGACTATGTATGCTTTGGGCCCTTATTGATATTATGTAGGCACATTAGAACAATTTCAGGAGAAAGATAAAGTTGTTCAATGATGCGCTCTATGATTTCTGAGTGACAAAACAGGGCCGCGGTGGCCGAGTGGTTAAGATGTCTCGGCATATTACCACAAACCCTCCACCTGGGGCAGTCGCCAGGTACTGACCGCTAGTCGGTGGTTTTTCTCAGGGTAATCCGGCTTTCCACCACAAACAAACCTGACACGTCCTTACATGACTCTGGCTGTTTAAAGGACGTTCATTTATGCATATTTTGATTGATTACCATGGTAGCTACAAATATGTATAACTATCATACTAATTGCATCAGGGATGTACTAGAAATTCAACAATTTAATCACTAAATAACAGATGTGATTTTTTTTTTTTACGTATTTGGGGGCCACAAAGGGCCCAAACCATACACCTTCATCGGATATGGAGGAAATGCAAAGGGAATTTCTTTCATACTACGATGAAATTATGGAAATAATGTGACATCAATGTTTTATTTGAAAAAGGAAAATCCTGCATTTCTGAAAGATAACCAACCAGTTAATACTTACATTTTCACTCGACTTCATTTTCTTTAAGTTCTGGATGTGTATTTTAAAGGTACTAAATAATCTGACCACAGAAAAAAAATAATGAAAAATCGTGCATGCTTTCAATATCGTTTACTTGCACATATTATAAGTGAGTTTATTTTATTCCACGCCCTATAGACAGCAATGTCATTTACAGAAAGTCGGAGTATCCAAAGAAAAACCATCGACCTCCAGTCGGTATTTAGTGGCTTCACTAAATGGCTTTCAAACGGACAATCTGAGGGAATATTAATCACTCTTCCATTTTATTCATAAAAAAGCGCGACATTAAATGTGTATATGCATTATATATATATATATATGTTATGGAGATAAGCCGTAAACTGTACATTATGTGGGAGAGAGAACTGTATCGAGGCCCGTCTAACTTAAAACATAGCAAGTCTTTGTGTTGATAAAGTAACTTCTATTTCTAATGTAAGCCAGTTTCTTGCCTTTATATATGAGCTCATGTAAATCTACCAATATGCATTAAACCAAGACAAATCCAATATAGACAAAGGCAACATAGAATTACCTTTGCATGTGTATATGTGATGAATAGCATTTATGAACGAAATGTATGAAGCACGGTTTTGAGTTGGCCAACTATCTGTAAATCCACTTTCACCATGTCCACTGACAGTGATGGAGTTATCTTATTTTCTCAATTTAAGCGATATCAAAAGGACATTTCTTTCCAATGTCTTATGTAGTAAAGAAATGACATATGAAACTAGACTTGCAATTTAGGCGATTGTTTGAAAGTGTCTTGCTAAAATGATCTCATATAACAGCGATTTCCATGCCAGTTCAAAACAGTCGCTGTCTCGCAGAACTTTCATTGAATTAGAAGGATTTAAAAATTTCGACCTCCCTGTCTAGGGACCATCTTGAATTTATTGGGAAAATACTTAATCATTATGTACAAATGTATTTTCATGCCATTACTATCAAAATAAGTGTAAAACGACAAAGTAGATGATTTGACAATTTGAAGTCAAAAGTGGTGTACAAAAACAACAAGGTTTCAGAAAGCGGATATTGGAGTTAATGTTGTAGATAAGTGTTTAATGGTGAATTCATAAAAAGAAGAAAAACTCGATCTTGGATATATACAGAAATTCTGTGAATGTGTTTAATTCCGCATCAAAAGAGGATTAAATTATCTTCATATTTATTGTGTGGATTTTTTTTCGTAATTTAGATAAAAATAAAATGGAATATTCCAAAAGGCTGTGTGTTGTGTGTTCAACATTATTTTGGGATTATGCCCGGAGACATACTCACCCGTATTGTGTAATTCTCCCATAAGTTACCTTTTACTGTCTTATAAGTGACTGTCTTATATTAGAGTCATATATAAGACAGTAGAAGGTAACATATAGGACAGTTACAGGTAATCGCCCGATAATCCGAGAGTTAATAGAAAGTACAGAAACAACAAAAGATGACACCACAACTATGTTTTAAACAAATACTAAGCACCGTTTAGTAATACACATGCTATCATAATTATCGGTAATTGGTTCGCAGCGATGGTCTGTGACAATAGCTCAAATGTTCTTATCTTTCCGGTCATGCAATTCGCACTTTTCAATACGAACGGAGACAAAGACGAATGTTACGTACCTGGGAGTGATTACATTGGACTATGTGATGTATGACGGATAGTATTGAAATCTGAACACCATAATTAGTACGGTGGTAGGTTCTGTCATTTATTTACAAGTTTGACAGCTACACGGGTTTTACCCTGGCTTGTCTTAAACGTATGCCAATTTTTCCAAAAAATAAATCTTTACGTTGGTATTTTGTTGTATACCTTTTGGTATTAATTACTGTGGCGTGTATGGTCACTAGCGTTAAACAGTAGATGAAGTGAACCACACCGCAAGATTTAAAATATTGTAAATATCGATTGTATGATACTGATGACAAACTACTTCATATTAATATAGAATTCAACAAAATCAATACGATCAAATAAATATATCATTAGATGACAAGGGATATCCTTTTAAAATCAAAATAAGAAAAATAACTAAAAATATAAACACAGGAGTAAAAAGGGTCCATTTAGAATAAAAAAAAAATATCGTTACACAATAGAGTTTCAAGCGTTTTTATTGCATTGCTTCCCTGACTTAATTCAATTTAGGATGAGTAAAACTCTTAATCGACGATGTCTCTCTTTGGGGATTTAGTTATCAAAATATGAAAATTAATATTTCTTTTTGTCTTATTGTAAAAGTATAAAGTATATAGTAACAAACATAATAACGATCATGTTTAATTCAAACATTTCAATATCTGGTTGCCATGACATTTATCATGATATCCTAACCCCGGATATTTGTAAACAAAAAATAATGTTTATCGGTCATGGTCGCGACAGGGCCCAAATTGACACTTTATTGTATGACTGAAATAAAAATGTTTTCCATGTATTGATATTTTACAGAAATGATGTAGACATGTAAGGCACCAACCGGACTCACTATCACATCCACATTGATGGATAACTGTGTAACGTGTGGATCGTCTAATGTGGAACTGGAATACTGAATAATGCAATGATGATAACTTAGGTAAGATATCACTCATGAATATTATACACCGTAACCATGAATTAAATTTTGGAAATTCATGTATTTAAATCAAACTGTCACTGTTGATGTACGGACACCTCTTTATGTGTTATACTGGGTACACATATATAGGTCTTCTGTATATATCAATTGTCAATTGTCAAAGGCCTGTGTATCAAATGAAAAACTAATACGATATCGATCTGGATATGCACTAAAGCATGACACAGGTACAGTATGGGTGTCTTTGGGCGACAACTTTTTTCTTATCAGAGAGTAGAGCGAGAACATGTTCTCATGAAATCACGCCCAAACAACGTGAACATAGCCTAAGAACAAATATGACGATGGCCGGAGTAGGCAACTTGGAAACATTAGCAATTTATAGATGATCTTCTTGGCATTGAAGATAAAACCGAACCGGAGACGCCACTTTGTATAACAATCCTGAAAAAATCCCACACATTTTAAAATTGAACGTTAATTGTTTTAATATTATTTCAGATTCAATTAAATAGATTTCACTTATTAAATGTAATCTGATCATTCAATACATAAATTATCCATGTCTTTGCGAATGCATAAGTAACACTCGTGCCAGCCAAAGTTTCTCGCATTTCTAAACAAGTGACGCGCACGGTAACGCTGCGTCAATATAAAGAAGTCATTGGATATTCGTCAATAAACAAACTTCTCAGCTTTTTACGACCTGTTATTACTGACAAATATATAAATTCACATTTACATAAGTATTTTTAATCGCACTTCACGGCCACAGACAAAAAAAGTCAAATTGAAGCGAAAGGCTAATCATTATTTTTGTTCTTGTTTGTTCTTCATGCTCCTGCTTTTACTTAAACAATGAACATAACTAACAAAATTGAAATTAATCACACATTCAAAGTTATGTAGAAGTTGCGAGTAGTATTAAATTTATAACAAAATTGAAAGAACGTACATGTATTGTATATATCATCTACGACCTAGAAATAAATAAACAAAGTGTACCAAATTTTGAGTCATGAAATTTGATTCCATACGCCTAACTTAAGCGGAGCCAATCAAATGACCAGAATTTGGGTAATGAATTATTCATATCATGTCATGTTCCCAGGGGTTAGTAATTAAGAGCGATAGTGCGAATAACACCTCGGACCGAGTATGGACATATATAGGGCAATCCGTACTTACGAGATTTTCCGTTGGGTCCGCACCCATGGTATATTTACAATATCTGGTACCTTTTTGTACGCAATAATCTGCGTGCCGATACACGGTCTGTTATTTTGGCAATATACATTTACCCAATCTACCGCCGCTAATTATCTTTAAAATAAGTAAATATCAATTATTAGTATCGATTTAATTTCATATAAACTTTATTAAGTTTATTTTCATCGAATGGGAAACGAATTATACAACTTAAACAAATCACTTTCGATAGCCCGGATGTAAGCGTATGTGTGGAAGGAAACCTACGTGATCAGGCCGATACCCCGACATGTTTACGCCCGTGTCGTGAATCACACCCCAGCTTAATCACTACAGCCCCCTAATGATCACATTGTCATTAGAAAAAAAAACTGTTTAAAATGACATTGAGTAATGTAGATATCTATAAACTGTACAAAAATTATTATAAACATGTGTGTAATTTATTGTTTATTTAGTAAAATGTCTAAATAGCAACTACTATCAGTTATAATAATGACATGTCAGGTTCAATTTGGTGTGAGAATAGACCGAGTAACCGGAGAAACAATCAACTACCTACGGTTAGTTGCTAGTAAGTGTTCCCTCCTCCTGTGAGGTTTATACTTGTAATCCAGAGACAGATGCCTTGTGATAAAATATCTGGTCAACAAAATCGCTCTAACAACGTCTTGTATACTCCGCCATCTAACATTGGAATCTGAATGAATACATCTCGGTGCTGAAGTGAAGGGTACACAATCAAGCGCATATCTGGGATTTTTCAGGAGGATTCTTGACGATTTGTATATTTAAACATATCCAACCATAAATCTGAATGTGTACAGCTACATTGACATTCCTCACTCATAGATATGAACAGAGATCGAGAGATAAAGGGACCTTTGATTGTGAATTAACTTACCTTATCATAAGGCTTGTTCTTCTGCAATCATATTTCATGTTATGTATATAATGTTGCCATTTCCTTCAAAATACTTCAAAAAGCTACTATTTTGTACAAAAACTTGGAAGTTGTTTATAAATACAAGCTGTTCGAAATAAGCGAACTATCCAGAAAACCACTTATACAAGAATTTATTACCAGAACATCCCGGATTGTATAACTTTCGTTATGTCTTCATGTATGACCCTAAGTCTTATTTGCTTATGTTATAGGGGATATAGACTAACGACGAAAAGCATGTCAGACCAAGGGGAACTGTACGGAGATTCGTGGATTCTGCACTACCTCATTGACAGGAGGATGGGAAACCAGGAGATGGTGGGTAAGAAGAGGAAACTGACACTTGTATTGGAACAGATATTAAATGCAGGGGAAGACAATTTTAATATGATTTTTACAGGCAGTAAGACAGAAGGAGCAAGCATGAAAGGTTCGGACGATGATTACATGTTTATTGACAATAATGTTGTGGTTATATGTCGGGATCAGGACACTACTAGTACACCAGATATTGCTAATAAAACTGTATTTATTATGAGAGATGCCCACAGCCGACCTGGATACGTAAATTTAGAGTTGATTAAAGTGGGACATTTGGTTTGTAAACATTTGAATGAATCAATCGTTCCTATAGGGGATTTAAATTTCATATCCAGTGAGATGTATAGGCGGTCATTTACAGGTGAGTATAGTAATCTGCTCCAGATTACAACGGATGCATCTGGACCAGCTACTACCTTGGTCAATGAACAAACTAGGAAAGGTTGTGATACGGATTTTGTCAGAGCATTCATATGTAATAGTTGGCCTAGAGAGGCTGATGAATGGGTTAATAGATCACGATTACATGAATGGCCAGGTAAATGTTTGATAGATGAAATAGTACAAGGCGGATGCTATCTTGTCCCTGTAGGAGACAAAACATCATTCGACACGTTCCTTCAGTGGAGAATTTCTTTCGTAACTGCAGAACGCAAACTCATTCATTCTATCGGCCATGTCCAGTTCCAGGTGTATTGTCTTATCAAGTATCTTAAAAAACAGATATCTACCAGGTTAAAACAGATATATGGGGATTCAGATATTGTATCCTCGTATGTAATCAAAACAGTTTTATTCTATGCTTTAGAATTTACACCGTTATCTTTTTGGCAAAAAAAAAACCTATTTTTATGTTTCATGCTGTGTTTGAATATTTTAATCACTTGGGTGAATGCAGCATACTGCCCTAATTACTTTATCAATGCAAACAACATGTTCCTAGGAAAGGTCCGTAGCGAAAATCAACAAAAGCTTCTTCATTTTCTCGAAGATCTACACAATATGACTTGGGGGTGTCTGTCAATAGGAACATTCTTCAAACCATCAATAGGAGATTATATCTGCCGTGTTAAACATGGAGCCTGGGAAATAGTACTGGCAACACCGGCTCGGTTAGAAAGAGAATCTGATTTGACAATCATCCAGGGAACCATGGCAAGCACTGTAACAACGACATGTCTTAAACTATTCAAACATCTTGGTAATCTCCTCTGTAAATCAGAATGGATGAGTATGTCGCTTATTACCATATGACCAGGGCATTATCCTGTAAAGGAATAGAAACATTTGAAGAGCGATCCCCTTCCAGAGGAAATAAAGATAAATACAATTGCCTTAGGAAATCTAAGAAAACTATGGCACCATTTGCCGCAGTGTGTTCTAGTCCTGGTCTACTTACGTTAGCTACGTATCACTATCAAACCGGGAATTACAACAAAACACTGGAAATGTGTGGACACGTGATCTCGTCATGGAGAGTTTTTGTAGAGGGTCATCTTTATAAAGATGATGAAGACAGGTATGGACATCTTTACTGTGGGTGTGGCTATAACCTTCTATACAAATGTCAACAGGCATTTGTATCATCCGTAAAGTTTTCACGGACATGTCGTCTTATGTGTCCATCCCAGTTGCATCCTGAGTTATCATTAACTAGTGACTGTAGAATTCCCCCACGACCTTACGCCATATTCCTATCCTTCCTATGCTACAATGACCTTGGAGATGCAAGAAAACGTGACGCAGCACTGACTCAACTCCAGACCGTGAAGTATGACAGGTCTCAGGGAGTGGGTCAATGGTGGATTGTTCACAATATCCTTGGGATCTGTTACGAAATGATCGGGGACAATGTTAGAGCTCTCCGTGAGTACACGGAGTCTATAGGTGCTAAAGTAGCTTTTCAGTGTCATAACCCTGCCAAGACAAGGATACAACAGCTGAGACAGACACATTAAATGGAAAAACATTCTCATTTCACCAACAAATCTTTTATGGTTCCATAACGCAACATATTTGTAATCTTTTTTTACACATTGATATACAGACATCATAAACAATTCTAATTGGGATGTAGACATACGAAGATTACGTCTACATGGAGATAATAATCAAGGTTATCAGAATTACGTGAATACATCCATATAGATAAAGAGATGTTTAGTTTAAAACACAAATCTCGATATACAAATTGTATAGATGAATGTGCAAAAACAACATGGCGGCATATTTGATTCTTAAATCACCAATTACGTTACATCAAGTACTAAGGAGGTACACTACTTTAAAGGCCCACTACCTTTCCGAAACGGCTTTTAATTTTTATAATGGAAATGTAAAACGAGATTGATAATTTTGTAGAGTCGCAAAAGTTATCAACTTACCGGCAATACTACACTTATCATCACCTTCTGAACAATTTAAAATGTTAATTTTCATAACGTGGGTCGTATTATGTTTCCCGCCGTCGTCCTAAATACCGCGTGGTAGTTGATTATCACAGCGCCAGAAGGCAAAACAGCGAAATAAAACGCAACCGTTATCATACGCAGGATATCTTGCATAAGCTTCATGTTGTAACCTAATCTTAGGCCATGATATATATTTTCTAATGTTATTTATGATTTTTAGAAACCTTTAAATTTTGCTCCGGAAAGGTAGTGGGCCTTTAACATTCCTATCTGCACACAATATGTTCATCTTGGGTGAACAATGTTAATTTTCCTGTATAATCGTAGTCAATGCATTAATTTTCATATATGTTGAGGGTAGAGTTTTGTCTAGTCGAGATTTCAACTTCTTAGAATAATGCAGAATTCACAATGGATAGAGAAATGATGAGCTGGTTAGCCACCTATGGTATTGAATGTATATACTCACAGGATTTTAATTTGAATTACTCCTGTTTTTAGATCTACGGTTGAGTTAGAATTCGCGTTATTTCAAACTTGGAAGATCAATGGTTTGAAGAGTTCAGAAATACTCGGATCACTAAGTAGTCGCAGAAAATTTTCCCTGATATGTTTAAGAAGTTGTTACTTACGTGGCTGTATCCTCTGAAGGGTAGTTCATGTTACAACAGAGAAAGAGAGAGAGAGAGTAATTAAAAATAGGACTTCTTAATAATACATTACAATAAGAAATTATGATAGTACATTTACTTTATTTGTGTAGGTAATCAGTTTATGATTTGTTCTTTACATCTGTATGGTAGTAGTTTATAAACGAATCAATGCAGATTGTATTAATCTTATTGGTAAAATATCATGTTTCTAATGCCGATCGCCTAATGCTTAATTCCTTATTTTCCATTTTTTTATCTGTAAGACAAACAAGAGGCTGTAAAGGTCCACGACAAAGAACTTTGTAGAGGGTATTCTCCTTTTTTCATTTTTGTGTGTAAACATCCGACGATTCACCATCACGAAACAATAAGTGTTCTACGAATTGCTCAGCACTTCAGATGACAATTGATATCTTATAAATATCTTATATCTAATAAATATGAGATTTTTCCATGTCGTATGTTAGAGTCGTCTCCCTTCAATTATTGATTTCGTCCATTTTTATTCCAATGTGATCCATATAAAAATCTTAACTTCCATCAATCTTCCGAGATTAATCGACATATTAATTTTCTTTAATTAGACTTTTAGTAATACTACCTTTATATTAACTACTTACTGTTGTTTTAATTGATACACGTGCGTCAAGTTCGCGTTTACTCTGATTAACAACAAAAACAAATCCTCAATTATTTTACCAACATTTCGCTAATTTGTTTTAAAAAGCGCACTACCTTTCCGAAACGGCTTTTGATTTTTAAAATGGAAATGTGAAACGAGATCGATAGATTTGTAGAGTCTCAAAGGTTATATACTTGCCGTTTATACTACACATAGCATCACCTTCTGAACATTTTTATTAAAAACAGCAAAACGACTCTCCGCTGTTAACATGTTTGGTGCTGTAACCTCATCTTTGGCCATCGGTATATATTTCTGATGTTTCTTATCCTTTTTAAGAAATCTTTATGTCTTACTCAGGAAAGGTAGTGGCACTTAGGTCTCCTCACATCACGGGACATGAATGGAAAACGAAACGCAAAACATTTGAATTTAAAATAAAATTCATTAGCGGTCTGTTGATGACCCGGAACTGTATTGATCAACCCAAAGTTATTTAAGTTTAAAATTTAAACCCATAGAAATGTGTATTGAAAGTAAAATGCTGAGGATAAAATAAATGTTTACATAACGTATACAAATAACATATAAATATAAAACATATAAAATGATATTTCCTCTTTTTTATTGATGCTTTTTATGGTTCCCTCTTTATACACTTTCAGACAGATATTGAAGGAATTGTTTGTTATGTATGTACATTTCTATGTTTTAAAAACAATCTCTATTTCCTATTTTGGTGGAGTAGGTGTACGAAGGAATTGACATATCTTTAATGATAACAGATGTCTAGCTAGATTTCCTACAAAAAAGGGAAAAAAAAACAGAAAAAAAAACCAACCAAAAACCAAAGAAACAACAAAAACCAAACATATCAGCCGTGGTTTATTATATAGATTTTAGATTTGCAATTGCCTCAGTATACATATTAATGCTCCAATTATGGTTACAATTTTATGAGGTGTGTTTCATATTAAGGTTCAATTTATATGTCGGTTTGTGCCTTATTCATTGGTTGAAATTGCCTTTTTCTTCTGTGATACTTAGTATATATTTAGTTCATAAATTAGTTTTGTGATCATACCTTGATATTTACCTGCCCTTTGATATGCTATTATACATTACATGTTACTAATTATTTCTGTCATGGCCATGTCCTGCTTGGGTACATTATCTGTTCTAATTACGTAGCGGGTTGTGCTGTGACGGCAGTGCTGTGACTACCCATCTGTTATTCAGCATATTTATGGAACATGTTTTAATGTCTTGTCAATATAAGATAGGCTACATGTAGGTATCTGTAAATATGTATTGACATTAACATTATCATTAAGTAACACACTTCACATAGTTCACATTATTCAATTGTATGTTAATGTTTAAATGTTGAAATCTAATGACATGAACACAATATTCTGTTGGTTTTATATATTTATTAAAGATTGTTCAAGTGAATGTGTAGACTCTAGACCAATAGAAAAAAGGTGCTGATCACAAAACTTGTAATTTTGATTTTTTGATTTTTACGTTAGCATCCTAATTGTTTTTGGTAAATTCACACAAATGGAAGTGAAAAGAACAATTCATTTCATTAGCAACATTTTGGACACAACATATTTTGATTAGAACTGGGCCAATGTTTTTTTTCGTGTCATGTGATTGAACCAATTAATAAAACTGTTACTTAACCAACAAGTGAACCAACTTATATTGTAATTTACAAATGTTTTGCAAATTTGACAGGCTAATAGGAAACACAAATATTGAACTTTCCAGGCAGATATAAAGTTAACAGTATTGCTATTTGACTCTAAATAATAAAATTGAAATGTCTTGATTCAAAGAAAGTCGTTAAGTATCAAGCATGGAATTAATTATTTGTGTAAATAAGTTGGTTTCTTGTACGGTGACTATGTAAAACGTTTTCTTGCATATACAGACAAATGATAAAGGATATTTGCTGATTTTGTAACTGAAAAAAATTACCATTCGTCATTTCCTGTTTTTGATAGAGAAAACATATCACTCGTCAGTAGTGAAGCAACTTTAAAGCTCAATACCATGTTAATCATGCAAGTAATTTACATTCAAACTTAAGTTCATGTCAATAAACGTATATTTATAGTTCATTATCATTACACTGTATTTTGGTAGCATTTGCGAATGAGAAAGTATTTTAGAGAATTGTTGATTAATACTACACAATGATAACTTTATGGTTGTTTATCATTCCAGAAATATTTCTATGATATACTGATATCATATTTAATATTGAGAATGATATACAACTAAGCTTGATCTAAAAACAAATGAGTGCTTTAAAATGGGTTGCACTAATGACACTGCTTTTATTAAACAATATTTGAATAAATAAACCATATCAAAAGAAACTCTTTTTGTTGTCATTAACAAAAGCATATTATTAACATCAACTAATGATGTTACTTTTATCTTAAACGTAATTACTGAAACATTTTGTTTAGCTAAATGCTAGTTAATGTATATTACCGTATTTACCAAGTGAATTTGCCCATCTTCGATGTTATACATGTCGTTTATTCTGGGCCAGTTTTCATAATTTGAAGCTGGATATCTAGAATGTACAGTGATCACTAGTCTAAATGATCGTACAGGAAAACACTTTTTGTCAATCATGTAATCGTTATTCTTACGGTACTACATAAAATACCACAAACGCGGTAAAGTTTGTTTATACACGTTTAGAAACATCAAACATCAAACTAAAATAGGGAAATTTCAATATTTAAATGCATAGTGTATTATATACACAAATCGAAAGTAGGATACAAGATCTATACTGTACATAGCAACAAGCGTCAACAAACTGACAAAAGGAGAGTGTGTATGAAATTCATGTAACTTTATTTGAAATGCCCCATCCAAAACTAATGGACTGTCGAAAGCTTCGTTCTTTTGATGGGCAACAAATTGCATGACTGATGTATTTCTGAAGGAAATCTGGATCGTTTTATCACCTAATAGTCCCGTTCAGCTTTGTCATACTTACCGTACGACACACATGTAATTACACTGGTGTGTACTTACACAAACGACGGCTGACTGGACTCGTCACTGTTATATGGTTTATATACAAAATGGATAATGTCAATGAAATATTTTAGGAAAATAAATTCAGATGTTATTTCTAAAGTTATTATTAGAAAGATAAATTAGAAATAGTAATTCAAACTTTGATGTGTTATACCAATAAGCAATGACAAACCAAACACAACAGAGAAATACAAAATACCAATCTTAAATTTTTATCACGAAACCTTATATGTCACTCTTTATAATGTAATACAAAATACCAATCTTATAGTTTTATCATGAAACCTTATATGTCACTCTTTATAATGTTATACAAAATACCAATCTTATAGTTTTATCATGAAACCTTATATGTCACTCTTTATAATGTAATACAAAATACCAGTTTTATAGTTGTATCATGAAACCTTATATGTCACTCTTTATAATGTAATACAAAATACCAATCTTATAGTTTTATCATGAAACCTTATATGTCACTCTTAAAAATGTAATAATCAACTAGCTAGACTGATCATTCTACGGGTCCATTCAAAAGTAGTAATCAAGAGACATTTTATGTACTAGTGGCAGTGACATGTCCATTAGAGCCTGGAACATGGAGTCACTATCAGAACAACCCCATGTCTAGGTATGGATAAAGAGACTGTAAATATAGGGTTATATTATCTCATGATTTGTGTTAATTGTTACGTAAATCTCACTTCACTTTTTATGTGAAAAAAACAATTACACTGTAAAGTTTAAACGGCTTATTTTTAATATGTGATTAAATATTGTGTGTTGCGCAATCAAGTAGATTTCGATAATGAAAAAAGATAAAATTAAAAGACTAGTTAGGGGGGATTTTAAGTTGTACATTGCTAACATATAATCAGTAAAGTTTGGTACCAGTATTAATTAAAGTCACTGACTTAGTAATCACAACAATAATTAATATTGAACAGCCCAGGCACTGACCATGAATGTTATCATTCCAATTTCAGGTTGATGGTATCAAACTGTCATAAAGAGGAAATAAAAAGAATATTGTAATAGCTATTTATCTTAGTCTAAGAGTTATGTATCCTTAGATATTGAAATTGTCCATTCCAAATTAATCAAAATTACCATAGTAACTTCATGGATTTATTCAGAGCATTCATATAACATACATTGGTATAGAAAACAAACATTGACTTTTAATTTTAATTTTGATCTATCCAGTCAAGTTACCTCTCTTTACTGATAGAGTGACACAAAGGGACGTAACTCTAATAGATCAGAATATCTGTAAATCATATACAGTCATATATTATCAATCAAATTATTATATTTATGTGTCCAACTCACGATAAAACATAAAAACCCCAATACATACATACCGGTATATCACCGTAAACAAATATGTCCAGCTATTGTCTGAAAATAAATACAACTAAAAGCCTAGTTAGGAGGGAGATTTTAAGTTGTACGTTGCTAAAATAGATTAATCAATCAGCAATCTTCTGGGGAGAGCATTCTTCATTTGAGCATTTGTTTTTTATAAGATTCCATATCCCAATGAATGACACATTCTGCAAATGCAGTACACAAGACCATCTTGGCTTGCTCCCAAAAAGGGATATGTTGGCTTTACCGATAATCCGAATTCCTCGATTTGGATGCCAGGATGTTGTTGTTTTTTCTATGTGCCTTACATATGTTTCCTTGCAGGTTTTTCATGTGTCCTCCCATTCCTTGTGTATTCATTGTCTTGGAAGATGTAATCAAAGAGTTTGTTCATCAAACCCTCTGGATTATTGAAACTTTTTCTCTTCATTACATACCTAAAAAATGAGGTAGAAATGCGGTATTGTCTTGCTTTACTATTGTCTTGTAGGTTGTTCAATAAAAAACATCCATCCTCTTTGACACAATGATTATCTAAATAACTCTGAAATGTTCCTTGGTTATACTGACATTTGATATTAACTCTGAACTGGTAGAAAAGTGAATAAAGCATAGGTACATCATCTAAACTATCATAATCAACTTGAAGATTTGCAAGCTAGCCAGCATTTGATGTTGACTGATGCCGAAGCAGAAAGTTACATGAATTTTGTTCACGTGAATTTTACGTGAAGGAAATATTCACATAAAATTCACGTGAAATTAACGTGAAAGAGTCTTAACAACTAATTTCAATTGAATGTCCCGTGAAGAAATACCGTCTGTATGTCTTTGTATATTTTGCAGTTGGTGAGAAACATAAAAGTATCAATATTGTATACACAGTTGTTTAAACAGTTATTATTTTGTTGTTGATAAACTATGCACACACTTCGGTGAACATATATCTAAACGATTGGAATGTACACACTATACTGTACATTCATCAATCACAACGGGATACGCATCCTAACGTAAGGATTTATAAAGTAATCTAGGTTATTGGTAGCGTAAGATATTTTCCATGCGAACATTTCTGTTTTAAGTTATAACGATAATATATTTTATTACTAGTATTAAGTGTTTATATATACTAAATCTAAATAAAAAACAATGTATGAACTACTTATGTAGAACATTTATCGGTATATGTACTTGTTGTAGATACTTATAGTTCTGATGTACCTGTGTGTTCATAGTACGATAACAGTCATATCTCTCTCAAATATTTTTAAATGTATAGTCATCATAACATATCAACAATGTGGAGATCGTCTCCTCTAAGACATGCTCATAATGACATTTTCTTGATATATAAGTAAATAAAATATACATAAAATATCCTACAGAGAGGACAAATTAAGCTAGTAATACTCCGGGTAGATATGTATAGGTTTGACGTACCTGTGTGTACATAGTACGATTACAGTCATATCTCTCTCAAATATTTCTAAATGTATTGTCATCCTAAAAAAAATCAATACTATGGAGATAGTCTCCTCAAACACATGTTTAAAATGACGTTTTCTTGATATATAAGTAAATAAAATATATATAAAATCCTACAGATAGGACAAATGTTTTGATGAGTAAATCACGTGCTATATATTATTGATAAGATACAGTAAGTATGCTAGTAATACTCCGGGTAGATATGTATAGGTCTGACGTACCTGTGTGTACATAGTGCGATTACAGTCATATCTCTCTCAAATATTTCTAAATGTATTGTCATCCTAAAAAAAATCAATACTATGGAGATAGTCTCCTCAAACACATGTTTAAAATGACGTTTTCTTGATATATAAGTAAATAAAATACACATAAAATCCTACAGATAGGACAAATGTTTTGATGAGTAAATCACGTGATATATACTATTGATAAGATACAGTAAGTAAGCTAGTAATACTCCGGGTAGATGTACCCGTGTTACTGATAAAACTCAGTACAGTGTCCGTAGGATGACGAGTACCCACGCAGGGATGGCAACGAAATATGTCTTCATTGCTCTGTCATTTTGTCTATTGTTGGGTAAGTCAAACTTATTTACATATTTACGCCGTTTTAGATAAGTAACTCACTCGGACATACATCACCATGGATACCCAGAACGGGTTATTGTTACCCCAAATTACTGCTTCTTGAGTTTCGTGACTTTGAGCCGGCTTCCGAAGACGCTCGAAACAAGGGGATATCAAAATAGCGATGTTTCCTACGTTTAGCCACGGAGAAAACATCTGATGCAGTATTAATTTGATTATTCTATTTATGTATTTTGAATGACATCAACAATAAAGTGTCTGTAACAGCGAGATCAAAATGTTATGTAAACTGATTATCATCGTCATTAAGCTCCATTTTCTTCTGTTTTGTAGACGTACAGTAAACTTTTTTATCATGAATACATTAAGAAAAATACTTAATCTGAATCTATATATATATTTAAACATAGTTGTGATGTCATCTATTGTTGTCTCTGAACTTTAATTGACCGATCGCCATGTGTAATATAGCCACGCCTCGTGCTCGCAAACGCACGTGTTTCTATTCAATGTCGAAGTAAACATCGTAGAACACACAATACAAAATGCAAAGTCACGTACGATTTGATTGACAGCTGGCGATCCATATTCCCACATAATCGGATCATTACCTGTAACTGTCCTATATGTTACCTTTTACTGTGGTCTATGTGACTCTTATATATAACACGGTCACTTATTAAAAGGTAACTTATCGGAGAGTTACACAATACGGGTGAGTAGGTCTCCGAACATAACCACTATTATTATGTTAACACACAACACACAACCACGAATATGCCGTTATTTTTTAATCCAAAATAGGAAATATTTCACACAATGAATACAATACTCTATTGACTCAGAATATTAGATACACCGATATAATGTATATATTCCATGGGTTTTCTTCCTTTTTATAACTCCATCATTTAACACATATCTACAGCATTAACTGCAATTTGTACTTCCTGGAACTCTCCTGTCGTTGTGCACCACTTAAATTTTAAATTTCCAATTTTTAAATATCTTGTCGTTTTACACTTAATTGATATTATTTCAAGAATATTTGAGCTTTTGTTAAATGAAATCGCACAATGTACATATTTTAATTTCACGATTAATTAAAGGTGGTCACTATTGTACCTAGAGAGGCTGAACTTTTTAAATCCTCCGATATTAATGAAAGGTCTGTGGGCATCGATTGTTTTGAACTAGCCAGGAAATCACTGTTAAATACGGTCACTTTAGCAGGGCTCTTTCGAACAAACGCTTGGCTTGGTATAGTTTTATATATTTTCATTTGCTCGGGACTGACACTATATAATCTTACCAACCCAAAAGGTAATTTACGAGATCATACTTTATATAATTACCTATAACTCCCGTTGGTGTAGTTATATGTTTAACATGTTTTTCGTGCGTACATTGTTCTTGCGTGCTACGGGAATAAGAAACCCAAATTGTTCTAGGTTATTCGCAACAATATTTGTAGTTATGATAATAAAATGTTTAATCCTAAAAATGGAACATATTAATTATAATATTGGAAGTGTACTGATGATTTTTTTTTTTTTTCCCAAAAAATATTTTTTTATTCAATATATGCATGTAAAATAACAATGTTTTTCCTTTCACAGAAGGACTTCCATGCCAATTTCCATATTTTAATTAATTATTTTAATTATGCACTTCCACCATTTTCACATTAATTACATATACAATCATTGTTTACACATCCATTCAAAAATTTTTTTACTTTATCACTAGAAGTCAGGTCCGAACGGTCGATATATTAGAGTTTACATTTTTATAAGGAACTCAGGCTAATGTACTCGATAAGACGAACATCAGCTGTATAATTTTATAACAGTCAGCGTACCAATTACACACGTGTCTTCATTCACTCCAGCGGCTTACGTTCATTTTGCTCACCGCTCTCATTCGCCACCATGCATGAAGTAAGTATTACAATTTACATATATACAATAGTAATAAGAGTCTACATAATGTGTTTCTGTGTATATTAATAATTTTTTCTTGATGTTTGTTTTGTTTTAAATAGTTTTACTTATATTCGAAATATCATCTGGTTTTGAGTCTAGAGCCACGTGGTGCATGTGGTAGACTTCATGATATACAATATAACTATGCGATATACATGTATAAATAGATGTGATATTCACGAATTATGCATACTCTTTGAGATGTATGTGGTGGTTCTTATGTATTTAAATATTATTTAATATGTCTAATTTATTACTTTAGAAAATCCCTTTTGCGGCCTCGAGCTCGTTTCTCAAGTGTACAGTGTACATGTGTGTGCGGGGTCGCTGTGTTTACAGTTCGTGACCTTGTATATGTGTAGGCCTAGGCATCTAGCTTGTGTTTGTTGTTATTGATTTTTGTTTATATATTTTGAAATATTAGAAAAAGGATTTGTTGTTTATTTAATTTTATGGTTTATTTCATTTTTGTTTTATTCCAGGTTCACAAAAAAGGATTTAAGAATAGTAAAGAAATGGCCTGAAGAGAATTGGAGTTTTGTGTTTATGTAATCATTAGAGAAGAGGAACAGCTTCTAGGAAGGTTTTACAGTTTATTTTTCTGTATTTGTTCTCATCAATTATTATTTGTATGTTTTGTTTTAAAATGTTTGTTATGTTAATTTGTTTTGTTTTTGCTTCACTGATGTAATATCCTTAGTATATACTGTACCCTATTACTGTTAAAAGTTTATTTATTCTTGTATTTTTGGGTATGCAATTTATATCCTAATACTAGATTTTTTAAAGTTATCATCTCTCTATTGTAGCCTAGGGTTTCAAGATTTGTTTTATTTATGTGGAATGTTTTAGATATTTACATTTTATTGAAATAATAGTCCATAGTCTCTTTAATGTTGCAGTGATTACAGTTTGGTGACTCGTTTATTTTCCATCTATGAAATGCTTATTTTGATGCTAAGATTTTATTCAAAAAGTTTCCATCAAATTCTTTAATTTGTTGTTTTTAATTCATTAAAGATGAATTCATTGATGAATTCTACCATGATATTTATATCTTTTATCTGTTAGTTTTTTCCCAGTAAAATGGTAGCTATGGTTTTTCGGATCTTTGATTTACAAAATACTGATATTGTTACATTAACGAAAACAGAAAGGAGAAACCAGCAGCTAAATTCAAAACAATATTAATTATAATACAATATTATACAGAGATGGTTTACAATATCTAAAGTATATTGTGGTGGTACAATAGTTAGTACGATGAATTTAAGTGTTACTATCTGTATGCGAATGTCCTGTATAATCCTTGTCCTTCCAGGTTTCAAATTAACAATAATCACCAATCCACAAGGAAATTGAATGTCCACCGATGATTTGTAAAGTCCAGGCAATATGAATAAATCATACAAAGTGTTGTAATAATCCACAGATAAAAGTCACAATAGCTCGCCCAATAGAATCTTATATGGCGCTGTTACAATTCTTGATATGTCTTATTACAGTCTCATTACAGTTTCTGATTAGCCTTGGGCAGCTGGAGTATATATAGCTAAACCCTAATTCAAAAATATTGGAGAACCTTCTAACTTCTAGAATATCTAACTAAAAACAGTAAAACAAGTAAACACACATAACTTTCGGAAAAAGATCATTCTAGATCTCTTACTTAAAATCAAACATGTTTACAAACATATTTGTTATACATGATATATTCTAGAAAAGTTCTATAACCTTACAATCAATGATATGACTTCATAGATGTATTGATAAAAAAAGCTATAGGAGTTATCTCCCTCTATCTCATAACTACATGTATTTATTGTCATACATAAACACACCCCTCCTTAAAGAAAAGAAAAGTTTTCTTGAAAAGGAAACTTTCTTACTATAAGTCATATTTAAATCCTTGATAAAGCATCAGCTAGAATGTCTTTTCCTTTGATATGTTTGATGTTCAAGATTGTACTCTTGCAAAGTCAAACTCCACCTGAGAATCTTCGAATTTTGTTTTTCATTTTCCCAATGAATGTCAAAGGGTTGTGGTCGGTGAAGACCAACAACAGGCACAACTGTAGTGCAGAGATACACATCAAATATTGGTTCAAGGCCAAAATCAACGCTCAAACATTCTTTCTCAATGGTGGAATAATTTCTCTGGTGTTTGTCAAACTTTTCGAGAAATAACAAATTGGGATGGTCAATTTTTTTCAGTACCTTCTTGCATCAAAGCAGCACCAACACCTACATCGCTGCGTCAACAAACAGTTTAACTGTTTATTAAAATCTGAGCAGTCAGACTGGTGAGTTTGATAATATTGCTTTCAATTTCTCAAAGGCAGACTTACATTCGTCTGACCAGACCAAATTTGACATTTTCTTTAACAAGCAGTAAGTGGACTGCTAAACAGAGAAATTTTGACAAAATTTTCTTTAGTATCCAGCCATACCAAGAAACTCATCAGCTCTCTCTTGCCTCCAGGAGCTGGAAATCTATTAATTGATATCTACTTTGGCCTGAACGGTTTAACCTGCCCCTGTCCTACAACATGGCTAAAAATTTCAACAGTTGCATGACAAAAATTCACATTTCAATAAGTTTACAGTCAATTTTCATGGTAGTGAAGTCTTCGAAGATTCACGATATCCCGCGTAGATGGTCTTCCCACGTGTCGTGGTAGTGATGACGTCATCGATGTATCCATCACAGCCCTTCCTGGTCTGATATCCACCTGTTAAGAAGACGTTGAAATGTTGCCGGGCATTCTTCATACAAATGCATAACTTTGTACTGTACAGAACCTTGCGATGTACAAAATGCCGACACTTCTTTGCTCTTTGTTTAATGGCACCTTGCCAATATCCTCTTCAACAGGTCAAACTTGCTTACGTACTTGGCTTTGCAACTTTGTCAATACACGAGTCAATCCTTGGAATTGGATAAGAGTTCTGTTTTACTGACAGAGTTTACTTTTTCTGAAGTCAGTACAGAAATCCGGATTATTCTTGTCTGGCTTTGGCACCAGAAACATGGAGAGCATCCATTCAACTTTTGCTGTTTCAATAATATCATGTCCCAACAGTAATTGATTTCTTTCTTAAGTGTCTCTTTCAAAGGATTGACACGGTAAGGATGTTGCTTGACAGGTGGCGCATCGCCTACATCCACGTCATGATAGATAAGCATCTTGTTTTGCCTGGTGTATCTGGAAACAAATGTTTATACTCAAGTATTCTAAATCTTTTAAGTTCATTGCGTTCCTTTTCCGATAGTGACATTTAGTTTCTTGCCAAGTTCGCGAGCACATCTGAGTTCCGTAACTAACACCACAGTTAAACCTACATCTTGTACACCACCATCTAAGGTCTAATTTACAAATATTCCTTACTTTCACTTTGTGATGGTACAGAGGGCCAAAAAGTGCAATTAGGTTGAGAGGTCTTGCTCTCTTCTCTATTCTACATAATTTCTTAAGCATATAACATGACATAATTAAGTTTTCTGCGCCTCCCTGGAGTTTGTACAATGTAGTTAACATCATCGACCTTTTTCTCAAACAACATAAGGTCCAAAATATCTAGCTTGCAAAAGGCTGACCCGGTATTGGTAAATAGGCAAAATTTTGTCACCTGGATCAAACTTCTTGCACGGGCATCTTTATCATACCATGTTTTCATTTTTGGTTTGAGTAAGAGGGCCAAATTTCTCTTTTGCCAATTCACATGGCCCTTGTCAACCTTTGCTAAAGTTAGACACATACTCTAAGAATTCACTTTAGAATCTTCGTTCAAAATTTATGTCTTTCAAAAATTTCAAAGGACCACGTACAGTATGTCCAAAACACAAGTTCAAAGGGAACTAAGCCAAGAGATCTCTTGTACAGATTCTCTACGCCAAACCACAACATGTGTCATTATACCTTCGTCCCAATCTCTTTTGTTTTCAAAAACACAATAAATTCATCATATTCTTCAATGTTTGATGAAAACGTTCTGAAGCACCCTGAGACTTCTGGATATAAGCACTAGACTTATACTGCTTGATCTGGAAGCTGGTACATGACTTGTTGAAAAATACAGACCATGAAATTCGAGCCTTGGTCCGATTGGACAGCTTTTGGAAGACCAACCAATGTAAGAATTTAACCAAAGCCTTGACTATGGTTATGGGCTTTAATATTCCTGAGTGGAATGGCTTCAGGAAGCGTGTGGAAGCCACACATAATAGTTAAAAGCATACTCCATCCCAGACTTAGTTTTGGGTAGAGACCTACACAGTCTATAATGACTCTACTAAATGGTTCCTCAAATGCGTCGAATGGGTGCAAAGGTTGCAACAGGCATTTTCTGATTAGTTTCCCTTACCACCTGACCAAGATATGACAATACCTACAAAAATCACCCACATCCCGTTTCAACTTGGGCAAAAAGTGATCTAAGATCCTGTTATAAGTCTTGTCAACCTAAATCCCTGCCATAGGTACGTCATGAGACAAACTCAGAATAATCTTGCCTATATCTCGGTGGCGCAACAACTATTTATTGACAACCTTCCAGTCTCCTCGGAGACACTAATCAGGGCCGCCACTTGCGCATCAACACACCTGACCTACGGACATAACAAACCGGGACTTTCTCAGCCTCTTCCTCACTCAAAGCCCGATTACACAATAAGGAGATTCTGTCTACTATTAAAGCTCTCTCTAGGGACAAAGATGATTTACTCATCTGTCAGACAAAGAAGTACCCTTGTTAGAACAACTCTATCACTATCAAAGTCTACAGGATTGCTCCAAAAAGATCACACTGCTCCCGACATCCTCTATATCATGACCAAGAGTGTCACCTAAACCCTGGACTATAATGATCCTCAATACTGCAACATCAGAAACCTTCTTATCATTGAACGAGTTACAGCACAAGAAGGGAAATACCAGGAAATTCCTGTTGAATAGTCTCAAACTCAGCTGTTTTATCTGGAAATACTGGACACAAGGGATCTAACCCTAACTTCTCTCCAGCCAAGTCATTGCCTAAAATGAGCGACACGCCCTCTATGGAAGTTCCGGTTAACACCAATGGTGACAGGCCAGTAACAAATCGACTTAAATAAAACACAATGGAGAGGCACATTAACAAAACCTAACTTTACACCTTGAAGCAAAACAACCTCTACCAGATGAGTTCCTCCTTCAGACAAAGGCACTACCGCCATCTAATATCAAAGAATGAGAAGCCCCAGTATCTTCGCAAAAATCTTCACAGGTTTTCAAGTTGGTCAATATCACTAGTAAGTGAAACAAAACCTTCAGAAATGAAGGAGAGTACTTTACTCCAAGACACTATAGACTCTGAGTCTCTTATACTCAACAGACACTTTAGAATCTTCCACAATATCACATAAGTTTCTGGACTAGGCTTTGACATAGCTAACACAGAAGGAAACTGACTGATTACGCCTTTGCTCCTTACGCTGGAAGAATAACATTCAGACATAACATGCCCTATCTTTCTTGCAGTAATACAAACAGGACCAGAAGGAGACCCCACACCTACCCTATTCATCTGTATTTAGAAGCAGACAGTTTTATCACCTAATTTAGTTTGTCGTTGGAAGGCCACTAAAGGTTGGGTCCTAGGCTGACCAAATTTACTAGTACCTGTGTACTGTTTTTGTCTTGAGAACTGTTTTTAACAAATGAGCCTTTGTGGGTGAGAGCGTAATCATTCAGCCATTTGTAGCTGCTTCACTAGTGTTTTCAAACTTTTTCTCTCATCTAAATGAGTTTTTATGTTTGTGTGGACACACGTTTAACTCCTCTATCAACAATAATTGCCTCAATTTTACCGAAATCTTCATCAATTTCTTTGAAATCACACCACCTATTAAACAATTGTTCCTTTTCTCTTGGCAAATTCTACATGAGTTTGTTCATCTCTTTTCTCGAGTTTCGAAAATTTCTGGCGGTAAGCCTCAGGAACTAACTCATAAGCTTTCAAAATAGCTTTTCTTGACTACTTGGTAATTTGAAATCTCATCTACAGATAAAGGAGAATAAATGTCTCTAGCTTTACCAATCAAAGGACACTCTGAAGAAGCATTGTAAGCTTATCTTCAGGCTCTATTCATACTGTCAGCTATTTTCTCAATAATGCAGAAAATACTTGTCAACTTCTTTCTCTTGAAAAGGAGGAACTAACCTAACTATTTCTACTGACATCAAAACCTCTGTTCCTTGTAAACCCTAATAGTTAGTTACTTGAACTGTCTTGAGAAGCTAGCACTAATTCTTTCATTCTAAGTTCTGTTTCAGCTTGAATTTTCTGCTTCTCTAGCTCTAACATCTGATCTCTCTCAATTCTTTTTCTCTTAACTCCTTTCTATTTTCTTTTCTCTCATTTCTTTCTCTATTTTTCATTTTTATTTCATGTTCAAGTTCCATTTGTCTAATTTGGATTTCTGAAAGTGACTGTTTCCTCTATACTATCTAATGCACTAGAGTCAAATTTGCCATTGTCAACAAAAATATCTTGTAATTACATTCCTAATTTCAGCTTTCCTCAAATTAGTTTTGATAGTAAGGCCTAAATGTTTACCCAATAACAGTTAATCCTTCTTACTAACTTGCAAAAGAACTTCCAGGGATGGCGCTTTAACAAACTGTTCTACCTGCATAGTAGTCATATTTATCTAGCTGTTGGTTTCAAATGTAAACTCAAAGTAATTTGAGTTTTGTAATTTTTCAAAGTTAGATTCCACAAATAAAAATATCGATCTCGGACACGAGCCCCCAATTATGTTACATTAACGAATAACAGAAAGGAGAACCAGCAGCTAAATTCAAAAACAATTTAATTATATATACAATATTATACAGAGATTTTACAATATCTAAAGTAATGGTGGTGGTAACAAGAGTAGTACGATGATTTAAAAGTTTACTTATCTGTATGCGAATGTCCTGGTATAATCCTTGGTCCTTCCAGGTTTCAAATTAACAATAATCACCAATCCACAAGGAAATTGAATGTCCACGATGATTTGTTAAAGTTCCAGGCAATATGAATAAATCCTACACAAAGTGTTGTTAATATCCACAGATAAAGTCACAATAGCTCTCCCAATAGAATCTTATATGGCGCGTGTACAATTCTTGATATGTCTTATTACAGGCTCATTACAGTTCTGATTAGCCTTGGACAGCTGGAGTATATATAGCTAAACGCCTAATTCAAGAATATTGGAGAACCTTCTACTTCTAGAAATATCTAACTAAAAACAGTAAACAAGTAAACACACATAACTTTCTGGAAATAGATCATTCTAGATCTCTACTTAAAATCAACATGTTTACAAACATATTTGTTTATACATGATAATATTCTAGAAAGTTCTATAACCTAAATCAATGATATGACCTTCATAGGATGTATTGATAAAAAAAGCTATAGGAGTTATCTCCCTTATCTCATAACTACATGTATTTAGTGTCATACATAACAATATATAGTTTGATTTTCTATGTTTATTTCCATGGACTTATTTTTTACCGTATGACGTAGTCTCGTTCAAGCAGACGCTTAATACTACGCATTCAAGTATACTGTTATTTTACTATACTAACGATAACGAGAACAAAATCATGGACTAAATCGGCGGATTGGCACGCTCTTTGTTTGGATCAAGAAATTTAACAAAACAGAAATCATCAAAATATATCCAGTAAGGTGAAATTATCGAAAAACCGGAACATTGAACTAACAAATTATGCAACTTTTAAAACAATAAAAACCACCACATTACTGTTATGGACGGCTCCAAAACTAAAAGTATCTGTTTCTGCTAGGTTTATTGTTTGTTGGACCAAAAATGGTTTATCTCACCCATCTGTTATAACAGCAATAGTTCTAGGTAAATAACATATAAGTAAAATAACAGTAAACATGAAATACGAGTATAGTAGTTAAACACTAAAATTCATCAAAAACCGGTGTTGTCCATGACAACGCATACCAATGATTGTGTACACCGAACTAAAAAGATCGGTACTGTAAATTTAGCGATTTCTGACAGCGGGAACAGGGTAAACGTTGTTTGATAGGTTATTTTACAGGATTCTGTCTATCATACGGCTATTCTAATGAACTACAAGTTCACATTCAGCCTGACAAACCCGTGTACCATGCCGAGGTGCTGTTCTTTGCTTGAAAATTGTGTGGTTTAAATTTACTTCAATATATTATATTAGGACAGTATTCATCTCTTCCATTTTTAGAAACTACAATAATTTTGGTCACCGAAACGCAATATCTATAAGACTGTTGCACGAAGCATATCAGAGACTGAGTGATTTCCCAATATGATATTTCCCAATACCTGATATAATTTGGAAAGCATGTAACCAGAAACATATATACATAGAGATTGGCAACTCCGCCATTTTTACGATCGGCAGTTGTACCTCAGTATGTGCTTAGGGATTTTTAGATAAACTTTTAAATAGTTAAATACAGCAGAATAACTTTGAAATATTATAAATTTCAGTAATTTTAAGATGGTTCGAGGACGATTTTGGAAAAAAAATTTTTTAACTAATATATTAATAAAACAAAATGCACTTCGTGTTTTGAATGTCTGATTTTCGATAAACCAGGTAAAATTGCCGATTTTCATGCTTTCAAAAACATATTAGATAATATTAATTGGAAAAACTGGTCACATCAAACCATGCTATAATGTTTAAACTTTGTATTGATGCAAAAATTTCATGTTTAAAAGAATATACTTGAAAGTAGTTAGCCAAGGGAAAATGCCTATTAACCTGAGGTCCCGCTGCCTGTCAACAAAGACAAAGAAGGAGTTTCCAATCTCTATGTATATATGTTTCTGATGTAACCAATCCCTGTGCATATAAGATATTACAATAAAATATATTTAAATACAAATATTTAATTATCTGCAATCCTGGTATAATTTTAGGATCCCACAAGAAGGCAATTTAATGCTTAAATACATGTCATTTCATAACCACATCAGAAAAATTGGAAAATATCCCTTTTTTGAGTTAAATCAATTGAGATATATACAAATGTATGCTGTTTCGTCCTTTTAGTAATTTACGTCCCTAAAACTGCCCTATTTTATCACTTAAATTGAGAAAGTAATATCCCTCCAGCACTGTCGATGGACATGGTGAAAGTGAAATAAAAAATATGAATTGTCCAACACAAAAGCATACTTCATGCATTCAGTACATGAATGCTATTCATCACATAACACATGCTATGTTGCCATTGCCTATATTGGATTTGCTATGATTGAATATTCATTTTTAGAACTACTAATTAAATGTTCATTTTCGGAACTACTTGAGGTGAGCTCATAAACAAAGGCAAAAATTCTGTCTTAAAAATAAAAATGCTCTATATTAACATATAAAAATGCTATGTTTAAAGTTAGAAATCAGCCTCGAACAGTACATATACAACATGTGGGAGAGAAAACGGACCTCGATTCAGGTCTCTCTCCTACATATTGTAAAGTTTTCGACTCATCTCAATAATATATATACCTGATATGGTCACATTGGGATGCGGGGATAATGATGATAACTAATTCTTTTTCGAGTAACAATCGGACATAATAACGATCATGTTTATTCAAACATTGTAATATCTGGTTACCATGACGTTTATCATGATATCCTAACCCCGGGTATCTGTAAACAAAAAATAATGTTTATCGGTCATGGTCGCGACAGGGCCCAAATTGAAACTTCATTGTATGACTCACATGGGAGGACCGGGTTAGGGCAACTGCAGTTACCCATATCCAACATGGTGACGGTACAAAAATACGAGAAAATCTTGTAACAATATTAGCAAAATTTGAAGCGTAAGTCATATGTACAGAGACGTTTGGATCAAGCATGTACCCTAATCCGGTTACCACTGTGATGACTGAAATAAAAATGTTTTCCATGTATTGCTATTTTACAGAAATGATGTAGACCTGTAAGGCACAAACCGGAGTCACTATCACATCCACATTGATGGATAACTGTGTGACATGTGGATCCTCTGATGTAGAACTGAAATACTGAATAATGTAATGCTGATAACTTAGGTAAGACATCACTCATGTATATTATACACCGTAACCTGAACGCATGACATCATCCTCGGTCCCAGGTGTTCGGCGTATCATCGCTTGCTTGCAGTGGTTCTAATAAATATTCGTAAAACTGCCTACCAATGAACAAGCGTGTGCAAGTCGAGACGATCACTTTATAAGGAAATAAAAAATGGCGTCACTATCTACTTACCTGGTATCAATAATGCATTGCGTAACTTGTCCAATCGACTAAATGAAATGAGGTCACATGATCATCATTAATATGTATTCACTATGCGAAAAGCACGTGTTATGTGTTCACTTGTTCCTTTTGATTCCGGGCAAGTCATTAAATAGCATTAAATTAATTGCTACTTCGAATAATAAATATAACTTTATATAACTATTATAAATTCTCATTTGGAAATTTATGTATTGAAATCAAACTGGCCATGCACTGTCACTGTTGATACACAAGCTTTTGACTCTATAGACTAATACGATATCGGTCTGGATATGCATTAAAGCATGACACAGGCACAGTATGTGATCGGAGCCAATCAAATGACCAGAATTTGGATAATGATTTATTCATATCACAGTATATGCGGCCCATATTCCTAGTGGTTAGTAATTAAAAGCGATAGTGTGAATAACCACTGGGACCGAGTATGGACATATATAGGGCAATCCGTACTTAGAAGATTTTCCGTTCGATCCGCATCTATGGTATACTCACAATATCTGGCACCTTTTTTGTACGCAATAATCTGCGTGCCGATAAGCGGTCTGTTCTTTTGGCCCATATTATCTTTTAATAAGTTGATTATGCTTATCTGATATATGCTCAAATTATTAAAATCGATTAAATTTTATGTAAACTTTATTAAGTTTAGTTACATCGTTTGGGAAACGAATTATACAACTTAAACAATTCACTTTCGATGGCCCGGATGTAAGCGTATGTGTGGGAGGAGACCTACTTGATCAAGCCGATACCCCGACGTGTTTACGCCCGTGTCATGATTCATACCCCAGCTTAATCACTACAGACCCCTATTGTCCAATCGATGATCACATTTACATTAGAACAAAAACCCTATTGAAGAGACTGAGTAATGTAGATATCTATAAACTGTACAATAATTATTATGAATATGTGTGTAATCTATTGTTTATTTAGTATAATGTCCCAATAACAGCTACTATCAGTAATAATAATGACATGTCAGGTTCAGTTTGGTATGAGAATAGACCGAGTAACCGCAGAAACAATAACCTATCTACGGTCAGTTACTAGTAATTATTCCCTCCTCCTGTGAGGTTTATACTCGTAATCCAGAGACAGATGCATTGTGATAAAATTTCTGGTCAACATTATCGCTCTATCACAGTCTTGTATACTCCTCCATCTAACATTGGAATCTGAATGAATTCATCTCGGTGCTGAAGTGAAAGGTACAAAATCCAGCATATATCTAGGACATTTTCATGAGGTTTCTTGACGAATTTTATATTTAAACATATCTAACCGTAAATCTGAATGTGTACAGCTACATTGGCATTCCTCACTGATAGACATGAGTAGAGATCGAGAGATAACGGGAGCTTTGATTGTGAATTAACTTACCTAATAATAATGCTTGTTCTTTACATGATAATGCAAATTCGTTCAAAATACTTCACAAAGCTTCTACTGTATTTTGGACACAAACTTGACAGTTGTTTATAAAACATGCTGTTCGAAATAAGCGAAATATCCAGAAAACCACTTATACAAGAATTTATTACCAGAACATCCCGGATTGTATAACTTTCGTTATGTCTTCATGTATGACCCTAAGTCCTATTTACTTATGTTATAGGGGATATAGAGTAACTACGATAAGCATGTCAGACCAAGGGGAACTGTACGGAGATTCGTGGATTCTGCACTACATCCTTGATAGGATGATGGGAAACCAGGAGATGGTGGCTATAAGGAGAAAACTGACACTTGTAACGGAACAGATATACAATGCAGGGGAAGACGATTCTAATATGATTTTTACAGGCAGTCGGACAGAAGGATTATTCATGAAGGGCTCGGACGATGATTACATGTTTATTGACAATAATGTTTTGGTTATATGTCGAGATCAGGACACTACTACTACTCCAGATATTGCTAATAAAACTGTATTTATTATGAGAGATGCCCACAGCCGACCTGGATATGTAAATTTAAAATTGATTAAAGTGGGACATAGGGTTTGTAAGCATGTGAGTGAATCAATCGTTCCAGTAGGGGATTTAAATTTCATATCCAGTGAGATGTATAGGCGGTCATTTACAGATGAGTATAGTAATCTGTTCCAGACAACGACGGATACATCTGGACCAGCTACTACCTTGGTTAATGAACAAACTAGGACAGGTCGTAATGCGGACTGTGTCAGAGCATTCAAATGTAATAGTTGGCCTACAGAGGCTGATGAATGGGTTAATAGATCACGATTACATGAATGGCCAGGTAAATATTTGATAGATCAAATAGTACAAGGCGGATGCTATCTTGTCCCTGTAGGAGACAAAACATCATTCGACACGTTCCTTCAGTGGAGAATTTCTTTCGTAACTGCGGAACGCAAACTCATTCATTCTATCGGCCATGCCCAGTTCCAGGTGTATATTCTTATCAAGTATCTGAAAAAACAGATATCTACCAAGTTAAAACAGATATATGGGGATGCAGATATTGTATCATCGTATGTAATCAAAACAGTTTTATTATATGCTTTAGAATTTACACCGTTATCTTTTTGGCAAGAAAAAAAACTATTTTTATGTCTCATGCTGTGTTTGAATATTTTAAGCACTTGGGTGAATGCAGCATACTGCCCTAATTACTTTATCAATACAAACAACATGTTCCTAGGAAAGGTCCATGGCGAAAATCAACAAAAACTTCTTCTTTTCCTCGAAGATCTACACAATATGACTTGGGGGTGTCTGTCAATAGGAGCATTCTTCAAACCATCAATAGGAGAGTATATCCGCCTTGTAAAACATGGAGCCTGGGAAATAGTACTAGCAACACCGGCTCGGTTAGAAAGAGAATCTGATTTGACAATCATCCAGGGAACCGTGGTCAACACTGTACAAGCGACACATCCTAAACTATTCAAACATCTTGGTAATCTCCTCTGTAAATCGGAATCGGACATGGATGAGTATGTTGCTTATTATCATATGACCAGTGCACTATCCTGTAAAGGAAGGGAAACTTTTGAAAAGCAATTGCCTTCCAGAGGAAATAAAGATAAATACAACTGCCTTAGGAAATCTAAGAAAACTATGACACCATTTGCCTCAGTGTGTTCTAGTCCTGGTCTACTGACGTTAGCTACGTATCACTATCAGACTGGGAATTACAACAAAACACTGGAAATGTGTGGACACGTGATCAAGTCATGGAGACTTTTTCTTTGGAATCGTCCTTATGAAGAGGATGAAGACAGGTATGAACATCTCTACTGTGGGCGTGGCTATAACCTTCTATACAAATGTCAACAGGCATTTGTATCATCCGTAAAGTTTTCACGGACATGTCGTCTTATGTGTCCATCCCAGTTGCATCCTGAGCTACCATTAACTGGTGACGTTACAATTCCCCCACGACCTTACGCCATATTCCTATCCTTCCTATGCTACCATGACCTTGGTGATACCAGAAGACGTGACGCAGCACTGACTCAACTCCAGACCGTGGAGAATGACAGGTACCAGGGAGTGAGTAAATGGTGGATTGTGCACAATATCCTGGGGATCTGTTACGAAATGATCGGGGACAAAGTAAGAGCTTTCCGTGAGTACACGGAGTCTATGGGTGCTAAAACAGCTTTTCAGTTTCATAACCCTGCCAAGGCAAGGATACAACAGCTGAAACAGGCACATTAAATGGGGAAAATAATTCCCATCTCACCAACAAAGCTTTCATTTCGGAACAAGAAGTCATGGGTCCTTAATGCAACATATGTGTATTCATTTTTTACACATTATACAGATATCATTAACAATTGGCATGTAGACATACGAGGATTACGTGTACACCAAGGTTATCAGAATTATGTGAATACATCCATATAGATAAAGAGATGTTTAGTTTAAAACACAAATCTCGATATACAAATTATATAGATGAATGTGCAAAGACAACATGGCGGTATATTTGAAGCATAAATCACCAATTATGTTACACTAAGTACTAAGGAGGTATACTAATTTAACATTGATATCTGCACACAATATGCGCACTACTAATTTAAGAACGAACGTAGATGAACATGAAATTAAAGTGTAATATATACAAAATATCAAATGTATTTCCAGTCATCGCTCATATTTTAGCGTTCTGCCGAACAGCATGGATGCATTTGTGTAGATCCGGCCTTTGGCTGCCACTTGCCGAAGGGTTAATTGCGCTCCATTGTGCTATATATAGTTTAATATCTGTCAGCTTTGTCCCGCATTACTGTTCGTATCCTATTATGTAATCGTTTTCGTTTTGTATGTCTTGATAAAGGGGCAGATCGCCTCGAAAATTTGACAATTTTGTTTTGTCCACACGGTTGGAATTACTTCCTTGTCCCATAATGTATGATATATATATATATATATATATATATATATATATATATATATATATATATATATGTGTGTGTGATTTAAAACGACATTTTTATATCATTTTATATTTCTACATTTGGACATATTTTATTACAAGTGATGTATAAGTATAGAAGTTTATCATTAATCTTATGGTACATGGCAGTGTGTTGAGACAAAATTCAGAGTTATTTTAGACTGTGTTACGGATGCTGTCATGACCTGTAATATTAATAATTAGTGTTAATTAATATAGCATTGTCATGTACGAGATCTGGAGTGAAAAAAAAATGATAATATTATACTGAAAAATACTACTGAAGGTTTTACAGATGCCGTGTAAACAATGTTAATATTCCTGCATATTCGTAATACATTGCGTTCATGATCATATAAGCAAATGTTGACACTAGAGTTTTGTCATGTCGAGATTTCAACCCTCTAAAATATTGCAGAATTCATAGTTCATAGAGAAATGGTATTAATGTATACTCACTGGATTATTATCTGAATTTCTCTTGTTTTAAATCTACGATTGAGATGAAATTCGCGGTATTTCAAACTTGGAAGAACAATGCTTTGAAGAGAAGGAGAGAGAGCGAGACAGAGAGAGAGAGAAATGGAAAGATGGAGAGAGAAAGAGAGAAAGAGAGTAATTAGGAAATAGAACTTGTTGGACAAAATCCATTACAATAAGAAATTATGATAGTACATTAACTTCATTTGTGTAGGTAATCTGTTGATGGCTTGTTCTTTACATCCGTTGGGAAGTAGTTGATAAACGAATCAATGCAGATGGTTTTAGTCATATTGGTAAAATATCATGTTTCTAATGCCGATCGCTTAAAGCTTAATTCCTTATTTACCATTTTTTATTTGTAAGACAAACAAGAGACTGTAAACTTCCACGACAAAGAACTTTGTAGAGGATTTTCTCCCTTTGTCATTTTTGTGTTTAAACATCGGACGATTGACTATCACGAAACAATAAATGTTATGACCTATTTTTAGACACTTATATTTTCAAAATGTTTTATTTTTGACATGTAAGTGCATTATAATTCATAAATTCAAAAATATAATTTGGTTCCAACAAAACTGGACAAAACAGAAACTTGCCCCTCCTGTTTAACCCCCCATAACTCACAAGGGACTCCGACATGACCTTAATCATATGTCATAACATGATGTCCAAATCCCCGGGTATCTGTAAACAAAACATGATGCTTATCGGTCATGGCCATCAGAGGGCCCAAGCTGACACTCATCTTTTGTAGAGGTTTTGCTCACTTTTTAGCCCACCATCTGATGAAGGTGGGCTATTCAAATCGCCTTTCGTCCGTGGTCCGTCGTCCGTCCGTCCGTCCTTCCGTCCGTCCGTCCTTCCGTCCGTCCGTCCGTCCGTCCGTTAACAATTCTTGTTACCGCTATTTCTCAGAAAGTAGGGAAGGGATCTTTCTCAAATTTCACATGCAGGTTCCCCTAGGGCCCTAGTTGTGCATATTGCATTTTGGGATCAATCGGTCAACAAGATGGCCGACTGGCGGCCATCTTGGATTTTGATAGTTAAAGTTTGTTACCGCTATTTCTCAGAAATAACTAAAGGGATCTTTCTCAAATTTTACATGTAGGTTCCCCTAGGGCCCTAGTTGTGCATATTGCATTTTGGGACCAATCGGTCAACAAGATGGCGGACTGGCGCCATCTTGGATTTTGATAGTTAAAGGTTGTTACCGCTATTTCTCAGAAGTACTCTAAGGGATCTTATCTTCAATATTTCATAATGTAGGTTTCGCCTAGGGGCCTAGTTGTGGGCATATTGCATTTTGGGACATCGGTCAAATGATGGCCGACTGGCGGCCATCTTGGATTTTGGATAAGTTTAAGTTTGTTACCGCTATTTCTCAGAAGAGGAAGGTGGGATCTTTCTCAAATTTCACATGTACGGTTTCCCTAAGGGCCCTAGTGTGTGCATTTGCATTTGGGAACAAATCGGATCTAACAGATGGGCCGACTGGCGGCAACTCTTGCGATTTTGATAGTTAAGTTTGGTTACCGCTATTTCTCAGAAAGTACTTAAGGGATCTTTCTCAAATTTCATATGTAGTTCTCTAGGGGCCCTAGTATGATGATATTGCTTATTGGGACAAATCGGTCAACAGATGGCCCCCGACTGGGGACATCCTTGCGATTTTGATCAGTTAAAGTTCTGTTTACGGCTATTTCTCAGAAAGTTAGGGAAGGGATCTTTCTCAAATTTCCACATGCAGGTTCCCTAGGGCCTAGTTTGTGCATATTGCATTTTGGGATCAATCGGTCAACAAGATGGCCGACTGGCGGCATCTTTGGATTTTTGATAGTTAAAGGTTTGTTACCGTCTATTTTCTAAGCAAAGTAATAAAGGGATCTTTCTCAATTTACATGTAGGTTCCCTAGGGCCCTAGTTTGTGCATATTGCATTTTGGGGACCAATCGGCTCACAAGATGGCCGACTGGCGGCCAATCTTGGATTTTGATAGTTTAAAGTTTGTTACCGCTATTATCTCACCAGAAAGACTAATTTAAGGGATCTTTCTCAAATTCATATAGTAGGTTTCACCTAGGGAGCCAATATTGGTCATATTGCAATTTATGAGGAATCGAGTCACAAGATGGCGACCTGTGCGCGCATCTTAGGGATTTTGATAGTTAAAGTTTTGTTACCGCTATTTCTCAGAAAGTACTTAAGGGATCTTTCTCAAATTTCATATGTAGGTTTCCCTAGGGCCCTAGTTGTGCATATTGCATTTTGGGACCAATCGGTCCAACAAATGGCCGACTGGCGGCCACTCTGGGATTTGATAGTTAAAGTTTGTTACCGCTATTTCAGAAAGTATTAGAGTCGATTTTCTCAAAATTCATATGTAGGTTCCCTAAGGGCCTTAGTTGTGCATATTGCATTTGGGACTAATCGTTCAACAGATGACGACTGGCGGCCATCTTGGAATTTTGATAGTTAAAAAGTTATGTTACCGCGTATTTCTCAAGTAAAGATATAAGGGAATCTTTCTCAATTTACATGCTAGGTTTCCCCTAGGCCCTAGTTGATAGACATATTGCATTTTGGGACCAATAATCGGCTCAACAAGATGGCCGACTGGCGGCCATCTTGGATTTTGATAGTTAAAGTTTGTTTACCCGCTATTTCTAGAAAGTACTAAAGGGATCTTTTCTCAAAATTCATATGTAGGTTCCTAGGGGCCTAGTTGGTGCATATTGCATTTTGGGACCAATCGGTCACAAGATGCGGACTGGCGGCCATCTTGATTTTGATAGTTAAGTTTGTTACCGCTATTTCTCAGAAAGTACTTAAGGGATCTTTCTCAAATTTCATATGTAGGTTCCCTAGGGCCCTAGTTGTGCATAATTGCATTTTGGGACACAATCGGTCAGACAATGAAATGGCGACTGGGCATCTTGGATTTGATAGTTAAAGTTTGTTAACACGTCTATTTCCCAGAAAGTACTGAAGGGATCTTTTTCTCAAATTTCATATGTAGGTTCCCCTAGGCCCTAGTTGTGCATATTGCATTTGGGACCAATCGGTCAAAAGAGTGGCCGACTGGCGGCCTCGTGGATTTTGATAGTTAAAGTTTGTTACGCGCTATTTCTCAAGAAGTACTAAGGGATCTTTCCTCAAATTTTAACATTAGGGTTCCCTCAGGGCCCTAGTTGTGCAATATTGCATTTTTGGACCAATCGCTCAACAAGATGGCCGACTGGCGGCCATCTTTGGATTTTGAATAGTTTAAGTTTGTTACCGGCTATTTCTCAGAAAGTTTGAAGGATCTTCTCAATTTTCATATGTACGTTTCCCCTAGGGCCCTAGTTGTGCATATTGCATTTTGGACCAATCGGTCAACAAGATGGCCGACTGGCGGCCATCTGGATTTTTATAGGTTTAAAGTTTGTTACCGCTATTTCTCAGAAAGTATTAAAGGATCTTTCCTCAAATTTCTATATAATGGTTCCCTAGGGCCTAGTTGTGCATATTGCATTTTGGGACCAATCATCGTCAATCAAGATGGCCGACACCACTGGCGGCATCTTGGACTTCTTGATAGTTTAAAGTTTGTTACCGACTATTTCCAGAAATCACTGAAGGATCTTCTCAAATTTCATATTCAGGTTCCCTGACGGCTTAGTTGCTGGCATATTGCATTTTGAGGACCGATCCCGGTTCACCAAGATAGCCGGACCGGCGGCCATCTTGGATTTTGATAGTTAAAAGTTTGTTACACCTATATCCAGAAAGTATGAAGGAATCTTTTCAAATTTCATAATTAGCGTTCCCCTAGCACCCTAGTTGTGCATATTGCATTTTGGACAATCGGTCAACAAGATGACCGGTCTGACTTGCCAGCATCTTGAATTTTGATAGTTAAAGTTTAGTATTATCGCCTAACATATCTCAGAAAGTACTGGAAAGGTCTTTATCAAGGTTCATATATAGTAGTAGTAAGTGAAAAGCAGGGAAAAGATCCCTTTTTCCTGTTGTCAGACATAGATCAATTTTTTGGTGGGCGCCAAGGATCCCTCTGGGATCTCTTGTAATTTTTGGTGTTTAAACATCCGACGATTGGACGCATCACGAAGCAATAAGTGTTATCACGGATGCTTAGCACTTCAGACTTTCTTTATGATTGGGATCTGATTAGTTTAACGTCCTATTAACAGCCGGGTCATTTAAGGACGTGGCAGGTTTGTTGGTGGAGGAAAGCCGGAGTACAGGAGAAAAACAACCGACCAGCGGTCAGTACCTGGCAACTGCCCACATGGGATTCGAACTCGCGACCCAGAGGTGGAGGGCATGTGGTAATATGTCGGTACATTTTAACCACTCGGCCACGCGGCCCCAAAAACTTCAGACGACAATTGATATCTTCTAATATCTTATATATATTAAATAATGAGATGTTTGCATGTCGTGGTGTAGAGTCGTCTCCTTCAATTCTTGATTTCCATTTTATTGGCAATGTGATCCATATAAATATCTTTTACTTCATTCATCTTTGGATTAATGCGACAATTAATATTCTAATAATTAGACTCTTTAGTATTATACATTTATTATTAACACTATACGTTGCTTCATTAATGATACCGTGCCGAACTCTCAGGTTGAGATATAAGTTCGTGTGTATACTCATGATTAACAACCAAAAATACAATCCTCAATTATTTTACCAACATATTCAACAGGATAGCTGTTTATTAAGTCTCACACATCACGGGACAATAGAATGCGCCAAATCTAAACTGCAACGCAAAGCCCATTTGAAAATTTAAAATAAACATCCATAAAAGATCTCTGATCGACACCCAGACAAACTCGTATTGATCACCCCAAAGATATAACTTTAGTATACTACTTTCGACCACACAATCAGAAATGTGCATTCGATGTAAAATGGCTGAGGATGAATGGATGTTTACATAACGTATACATACTAACTTAAATATAAACATATAAAAATGCTATTTCCTTTTACTATAACCACAATCTGATTACCGCTCATTTAATGGTGTTCCCACATCCTTATAAACTTTCAGTCAGACTATTGAAGAAATTATTTTGTTATGCAGTGTCATAAAATTATTCTATGCTTTATTTTACAACGATCTATATTACTAATATTGGTGGACTTCAACTTATCTATCAGAGTATTCAGGTAGTGCGAAGTGACATTATATTCTAATAATGATAAACAGAAGTCTAGCTATATTTCCTACAAAAGGAAAATAACAAAAAAAACCCCCAAAAAACAAAGAAAAAAAACAACATATCTCAGGCGTGGTTTATTATCGGATTTTAAGGGTATTTGCAATTGCCCTCAGGGTACACTATATTAATAGCTCCCAAGTTACAAATTACAAATTGTAGAGGTGTGCTCGTTCATTATTAAGGTTCAAATTTTATATGTCGATTTACCTTATTACCATCATACCTGGTTGTTGAATATTAAGCCTATAATCTTACTGCTTGATAACTCTCCGGATAATAATTAGTAAATAATTGGTCATTTTTATGTAGATCCATTATATTGCCCTCATCTGAAAATATGTTATTAACTACATTTAGTGTTTCCCATCTTGTCTGATCATCCGGCCAATAAGTCCCTAGCTTTGATACATTTTCTGCTTTGGTTATCGTAGCGGTCCTACAGTGCTGTGACTCAGAACACTACTACTCTGGTTTTATAGATGTTATGGAACAATTGTTTTTATGTCCTGTCATATCAGATAGGCTGCATATAGGTATTTCTGCTAAATATAGTATGCCGAATTTTAACATTATCATTAAGGTTAACACAACTTCCAACATAGTATCACTATATTCATTAGTATGTCCTAAGATCGTCTTTTAAATGTATGAAATCCAATAGATGAAACCATGACACCAATATTCAGGCTGTATGGTTTTTATAATATATTAAATATAAGGATTGTTCAAGTGAATGTGTCAACGGACTCACTAGAACTAAATCGATTATATCAAAGGTTATGACTAGATCACAAAACTTGTATCTCTTGATCTTATATATAGATTTGTTACGTTAGCAATATCCTATGTGTTTTTGGTAAAAATTCACACAGATGAGAATCAGTAAAGTAACATATTCCATTTCACAATTACGAAACATTTTTGGACGACAGACAATATTCTAGATTAGAAAGGGCACCAATGTTTATATGTTTAGTTGATACATACGGATGATTTAAGCCAATTAATAAACACTGTTACCTACTACAACCTCAAAATGTGAATCAGATAATGCTCTATAGTTGATAATTATTACCCAAAATCGTAACTTTACAATTTGAATATGGCACATAGAGACACACCAATAATTGAACTCTCGACGGCAGCATATAAAACGCTTAAACAGTATTGCTATTACATTGGACTACTAAATACTCATAAAATTTGAATGTCTTTGATCTCAAAGGAAAACGTCGTTCGTACTAAAGTAGGCACTTGATATCTATATTTGTGTAATTAACCTGTTGGATTACACTCTGGAAGGTGGAATAATGCTTATAAACAGTTTCTCATTGCTAAACAGAAAAATGGATAACGCGATATTTGCAGATTATTGTAACTGGGAAAATAAATACCCAATTTGTCATCTCCTGCTTTTTGAACGACTCAGACAGTGGGACATCTTTTAAGTGCTGCTACGGAATACCTAGATGTTAATCATGCTAAGTAATTTGATTTCTAAATATGTAAATTTTAAGCGTCAATATACACGTAAGTTCAAGTCCATTACTCATTACACACTGATATCTTCGACGATAGCACACTATAACTGCGCACATCGTAGTTATTTTCACAGACGAACGTGGATTGAGTTGATTATACTACTAAAAAATCAATATAGTTTTCTTCTGGTTTGTAATTATACATTACTCATAATTATTTTTCTAGGATCAATACTTGAGATATATAATTCTAATCATTTCCGAATAGACATAATACAACTAAGCTTGATGGCTAAAGAAAACAATAAGCTGCTGTTAATAACTACCAGGCTCATGAAATAATTGCATACTCACACACCCCACAGACCAAACAAATACACAAAACCAAGATATTTAATTTAAACAAGATTATCTTGACCATAGAATAATAACACATTATCAAAAGAAATATCTTTTCTTTGTATGGTCATCTCAAATCAATATGCAATATTGCTCTGCATAACATGACGATGTTAATTTTTATCTTTAAAAGTAATTATTGAAATTCACATAATTATATTTGAGGCATAGTGAGGCATCATGACTGAACATATTATCTCTATTTCACTTAGAATAAACGCCACACCAAATAAAAATGAATGAAACAACAGAACAAAAAAAAAATCAATAATCGTTATATTACTCTAGAGTGCAACTATGGCTACATAATCATATTGGTAGTTAATACATTCTAGATTTATTTCTTCTAGCTAGATGCTAAGTTTTCATATATGATAACTGAGAAAACTAATTTAAAGCGTCAGATTACTTGGTCTAAATAAGGTCGTCACAACGAATAGTGAAGAAATGCTCATCATCATAGTGATCACTACATAATAAAAGCTAAGCACAACAAGACCAGTATAAGGCGATTATGTTATACACGCTTTCAGAATAAATCAACTAAAATGTGACAACGTGCTTGTTAAATCAATAAAGTTTTGAGTAAAGCACCATGTTTAACACACCACATTTACTGCCAGTATCCAAGAAGGAAAACTTGATTATACGTCACAACTACTAACCTTGTTCTTCGAAAGTCATAGCTATAAGACATTACGGAGACCAACAGAATATATCTTTTCTTATGCCGCTAATTTAGCAAGGATAATCAATCTACGAGTATGGGAAATTCTTTATCTGCAGACGTCACTATGTGTAATACACTATCGATAACAACGAAGATATAAACATCTCAAATATAAATGATACTAGTCGATTACTGAAAACCTGTTATATCGAGATGGGTTATACTCAAGCCGATACCAAGCACACAAACACACAGGCAGACTCTTCGTATAGGTTAGGATTGCTAAACATTTGATTACCTATAGGATTCCGACTATCAAAGTTTGAGATTTCAGTTATAATTTTACTAGAGATCTTTAACAAACCGTAGACAGATGTTCTGACCTAATAAAACTGGTACATTAAACATTCTGGCTTTATTAACCAGTGATAATTAAGGGGTGCTTCACACTCAATGATAATCAATGACGCGACATACATGGTAAAATAAATTGGCCATCTATATCAGTGACATATATATAGAACAGATAACATGAGAAACTGTTAGAGCTTCATCGTGTTTACAAGAAAATAACAAACCTTGAGCTATAACAGGGACCTAATATAATATATAATCGGATCAGCATGCACGTGACTCCATCACACACAGGATGTATAACAAGGAGGCATATCATCGTAGGTCTCGGTCTTGTGATATACATGTAGTCATTTGAGCTCATCTGTGTACCATATCACACGTCTGTGCAGGCTGGTAGTAAGGTTGCAAAGGTGTGTAGGATGGGCAGTCGTTTATCTTAGTCCGCGCTACTAGACTATATTAATCGTATTCCGTAATAACGTAGCTCTAACGCACTCACCCAAACGGACAGAAAACGTCTTATTTCTTTTGGAACTCACATTAAACCGTGTCTATACTGATATAGATCGATCTTATTAAATATCGGACAGTGCAACATCAAACGGCAGGAAGAAAATAGCACTCCTCTCAATTATATTATCGGTCTCACTATTTGCTCCTTCAATAAATTAGATACCAATATTCAATTCCAGACTCTCTCTCTTGTAACTATTGAGCGATAAATGAACTACGGAAGAAAACAATACAATCAAGAAATAATCAGCTCTAGCGTACATAATGGAAAGGAAAGTATAAAATTCACGACGAAAAGCTTGTTATAGGGTAAGAGATTAACTCTGTGTGACGCTGAAAAAAGAGGGAAACAAGGCTGACTCAATGGAGAACGACTCTGGAGCATCAGTAAACTTCCGAGTATGCACAGCCAATTCCATGCGCTAAGTGTCAGTTTTTTCATCATTCACGTTGGTAATAACTTGAGTACCTTGTGGTATTTATACTTACCAGTGAACCTCATCTGCTGATGTTAATACATTTACCGTTCATTTCTAGGCTGAGCTAGTATTTGCAATCACATTTCGTAAACTACGAAATCTAGGAAATGACTATACGCCCTGTCTGTATAAATATCGTACAGGAAAACGCTGTTTTGTCACATTATTGATAAATGTTTAATTTCTTACTGTACTGATAAATAAAAATTACAATCAAACGCAGATTAGTATACTATTGTTTAAATTACGACATTAAATAATCTTCATGAATTATAATAACACGATATTCCCATATTTTATCTTCATAGTGTAATTAATATATAAAATCGCAAGAAGATAATAACAGTCAAAATATTAGAAACAAGCGGGTCAGGAAGGACAGTCTGGATGATCTTTAAATTCATAATACTATGAAGTCTTACGTAGTATGTATCCAGATATGATCATATTACTACTCCTTTTCATACTAGCTTAGCTATGATTTCATATGACTATAGCGAATGTCGAATTACAGCACTATTGACTATAACAAATGGCGAATGCTTAGTGGCAACAAATACCGGTAAGTCAACCGATTCTAGAGCTCTCTGTTAAGACCCCACAAGAATGAGATACATGGACACACTACAAGCCTACATATATATATATAAGCATCTCACAAACACCGGAAGATGGGGCGCATATCATCGGTAGGTGTACATTTGTCTAATCTTAGCATTAAGCCCTGGTACGAGGTAGCAAGTTGTGACAAGGTGGGCAAAAGCTGATTTAGGGATAATTTATCTATTAAGTATCGTACAACGAGCTCAATACAAAGAACTGTTCTATCTTTGGATATAAAACTTAGTATACGATGTCGGTCCCACTTTTAAATCGACAGGACAAAATCACACGGAAGAAAATGCCCTTATATACTCTCCGGTTCTCTAACTATTTGCTTTCAATAAATTAGATAACAATACTATATTCAAAAACTCTTTTGGACTTCGAGCGTAAATAGAACAACCGGGAAGAAACATACATCGTAGATAGCCTCTGTATTACATGAATGACAGGAGTATTTTCCGACACAAAAAAGCTCTGTTTTGGGTAAAGCGGTAACTCCGTGTGTGGAAGGTAGAAAAGGAAAGAAGGGACACATCACACGGAAACGAACTATGGGCATGTAAACTTCCGGTATGCGCTGCCATTCCATGCGTCAGTGTCATTTTCATCATTCCGATTGTAAATATTATCCTTGTGGGTTTGAAGGATCCTAGGTCAAGCGCAATGATATAGTTAATCGCAGGAAACGATATATACATTTATGTAGTTTGATACCAAAATAACAAGGATAGGATTATGACAGTGTCCGTTTGCTGTAATCTGTAAATGACGTCAATGACTTTATGGTAACGTTAGAGAGAATTTGACCCATTCAATACTTGCTCTGAATATATATAATACTATTGTGTAATCTTAATCTATTTACGAAACTTTATTGCTGACATGAATATAGTCGATCGATGAATCCATAACAGAATATTTAAATGTTAATCAAGGTAGTGATCTCATCACCCGACGGTCAACGGGTATGTAGTCGGCTTGGTATTTTCGGCCGTCTAGCGCTTTTATTTCAAATTCACAGACATATTACTAACTTTTATGACTCCAAATAGACAACACATTTAACAAATGACAGTGCGTCGTTTAATTATTGTTCTTTATAAACCATAATTATGTACCAAGAGCTTCATCAAATAATCAGAGTATAAGTACTGATGTCAATCCATATATTACATATACGTCCGAGAAGGAGACGGTAGAGGAATGTGATACAAAATTGATGGGACTTTGTGACAGATAAACTCAGTGTTTCGCTCAAAAAGGAGGAAATTAACATAGCCACATAGACTGAAGGTTTTAATCGCCCTAAACAGAGAAACCGTCATCGTCAAATTTACCACAAGGAGGAAGAAGCACGCAGATCATACGCACGCTGGCGCAGAAAACCTTAGAGAACACAGGATATGTCATTGTTGGAGGACCTTACGCGCGATATCAACGTGTTTTGAGACGCTTTATAGTTGGAGTGTGTTAAAAACACTTACAGTGTGGGACGGAAACCTTTTCGCGATTCTGACGAAGAATGGAAAGAAACGAAGACTCTTTTATTTGACACGGCCGTTAGAGTCTTAGGTATATTATGCATGACGAAATTTTCGAAGATGGTAGTTCATTACCTCATTTAATACATGTACACCTTGATATGTAATTGTAAATAGTAATGATTACCTAAAGAAGGTATGGTATAGGAATAAGGCACATCGATGTGCACCAACTCTGTGATAAACTCTTGTGTATATAGTTGTTTCCTTTTGTGTTCAATATTGGTGTTTCTAAGAACGATATACTTTTCATAAATGATAAATCGTACTAAAATCAAAATTGCGAACATAAATAGAACATCGATCTTCTTCAGAATCCGGATCACTAAGCTAACCGTAGTCCGATCGACATTTATGATTTTCATTTGGTTATTCCGGTCAAGCCTTTTCACATTCGTTTACGTTTTTTTCGTTTGCGTTTTTCGTTTTGCGTGTAGCGCTCTAGACGAAACGTCGTTTTTCGTTATTGTATACGCTATTCGTTTTTTTTGCGTTTGGCTGTTTTTCGTTTTTTTCGTTTGCGTATATTCGTATCATTTCGTTTTTGCGTTTTGCGGCTTCGCGCTCAGTTCGAGGGAATGTTAGACGCATTTAGTACTGTATAAGTGGTGTGTGTGATTGTGTTTGTATTCGTATGGATTATATAAAAACAAGATAGATGAAAAGTCTTCCATAACAATGGCGGTATGTGAATATACAATTTACATATGTAACTATATCTATATATTTATACTCAACCTACATGCAGCATGTACGTATTATGGTATTGTGATTTTTTAACTTTTGCGCAGTTATCTTTCATTCATAATCAGAAACTTTTTAACCTTATCTAATATATACAACTGTATATGTATGTTTCTGATACTTATATCATTAGATATGCGCTATTCAGCGGCAATTCCTTTTCTGTTATAACTACAATTGTATACATTGTAATAAAAGTGGTTATTCTCAGAGTCATTGAAGATGAAAGTGACTAACATTTTAACCGGAATAAAAATTCATTCGTATGTGTTTTTTACTATACTATTATCATAGATGATTAAGAATATTACAGTACAGTGATTTCAAGGGTCTCTTTTTCTATTTTTTAGAAGTATGTAACATTGGATTTTTTAGAAATCCGTAATATAAAGACATACTGTCATATTTTAATATGCTGTCAGTACCTGTATCTTCATTTTCGTTAAATACTATAAGAGATTACTCTCCTCTAATTAAACTATTCTGTGATTAACAGTTTTCCGAGAATCGTATTAATCTATATTTGAGTGTGTTTACTGTGCTAAATTGGTGATGTGACATCATATCTGGAAATATTTTAAAAACCCGGATTAGAGAATTATTAAGCCTCATAGTCTTTAAAGTAACATAGCAGATAATAGGTATTAACAAAACAAGAAGAATATTTTGGAGGAAAGTATTTCATTTTATAAAACTCTCTATGGTGTTCCGGAAAATACTGATCTAGAAGATAATATACAAAATGTGAATTTATTAATAAATCTTAATTATAATGAAATGCCTAAGTTATCTCAAGAAGAATATGATCATTTGGAAGGGGAAATCTCATATCAAAGAGGTCTTTAAAATTAATAAAAATATAAAAGTCAGGATCAGATGGATTTACTACAGAATTTTTTAAATGTTTCTGGGGAAAATTGAGGGATTTTATTGTAAGATCAATAAATTTATGCTACGTTTCAGGGCAACTTTCTATCACACAGAAACAAGGAATTAAACTTGCATACCAAGGCAGATAAACCTAGGCATTTCATTAAAATTTGGAGACCTATATCACTCTTAGACATTGTTTATATGATTGCATCTGTACTATTGCTAATAGAATAAAAAAGCGCTTCTTAATAAATTATTTTTAGTGAATGATCAAACTCGTTTTAATTTCTGTGGCGTTATTTGGAGTAAATACTAGATTAATATATGATATTATACATTATACTGAGGAAAATGACATACCAGGCATGTGCTTTTGCTGATTGATTTTGAGAAGGCTTTGATTCGGTGCGTGGCTATTTATGAAAGTTCTTCTTTTATTGCGTTTTCGGAATAGTATTAACTGAAACTCTACTTGTAATGTACAATTTATTAATAGGGTGGAAATACTCTTCTTTCTTTGGTTTTTGGGAGGGGCTAGCCGTCAGGGGGATTTTATCGGCGACCATATTTGTGTATTCTTTGTGCTGAATTCTGGTATAAAACTGCGAAACTATCAACATAAAAGAGTAAATGTTGAAAATTGTCCTATTTTTGCTTATCCCAGTATGCGATGATACTTCACTTAATACTCGACGTTCGGAAATCTCTAAAAGAATCAATTATGGACTAAGGAGATTTGGCAAAAATTTCATGGGACTTAAAATGAATGTTTGATAAAAGCATGTGAATCTTTGGGATCGGCTAAAGCTAAGAAATATAGTGTTTTTAAACAGGAAACTTAAATTTTTAAACAGTTTGGGAAGGAAAAAAATTGAATTGCTACAGGTATTGTTTTTAGTGTAAATCCTACACGAAATGCCCAAAACTTAACTTTGACAAAAAACTAATCAGACCTAAAATCTTTGTTAATAGTATAGGAAAATTCCATTATCAAATCCCTATTTATCTCACAATTCCAACCATCTTTTTAATATCTCTTCCCAATACAGATAAATAATTATAAGCAAACAAATTCATTATTATTGACTATTTAATGGAATGGGAAACCTGCAAAATTAAAAGGATACAACCACACAAAATTAATGGAAATGGAGGATTGAAAATGATAATACCATAGCTTTTTATAAATCTCTTAACTTACATGGGTAAGAAGACTTCATCAGACTAAAGAGAATGGCAGATAATCTTAAAACTTTTATCAATATTGATCTTCTTTCAAATTGTGGTTAGGAATAAATAAAGTTGTGTGAAAATAAATGTAAAAAATAAATTCTTGAGTGATGTTATTAAATCGTGGTATATGTTAAGCTCCAAAATATAACGAGAAAATCTGTCAGGAAACATTTTGATGGCTCCCATTTAGTATAACAGTGATATTAAGGTGGATAGGAAGATAATCTTCATAAAAAACTATTATCAGAAAGGTGTGTGTATCATAAATGACATTGTAAGAGTGTAGAAGGAAAAGTTTATTTTACACATTCAAGAATTTATTTTATTTTCGCTCGACTTCATTTTCTATAAATGCTGTATTAATGGGTACTAAATAGTCTAAAACAGAAAAATATGATCTAAACATATAAAAAACAAAACAAAAATCATTTAAAAATCGTGCATGCTTTCAAATCGTTAATTTGAACATATTTTAAGTGAGTTTATTTTTTCCACGCCCTTACAGATAGCAATGCTCCTTTAAAAAAGAAAATCGAGTACCCGAAGAAAAACCATCGACCTCCAGTGGTATTTAATGGCTTCACTAAATGGCTTTCAAACGGACAATCAGAGGAAATATTAATCACTCTTACCATGTCATTCTCAATTATAATTAAGGAATAACATTAAATGTATATAAAATACATGTGCGATCATCAAAATTTGCTAACTGATTCGCAGCGATTGTCTGTGACAATAGTTTCAAATATTCTATCTTCCGGTCATGCAATTTGTACTATTCAATACGTACATAGACAAAGGCGATGTTACGTACCTGGAAGTAACTTAGCATTTGACTGTGTTATGTATGCACGGATAGTATTGAAATCTGAACACACGAAATGTGTTACGTTGAGTCTTCTGTCATTATTTACATGTCTGGCAGCTAACACGTGTTTTACCCTAGTTGTCCTATTGATTATCAATTATTCCAAAACATAAATCTTCATGTTTTTTGTATACTTCTTGGTATTAATTACCATCGACTGTTGCTTTTATGTCACCTAGCATTAAACAGTAGATGAGGTGAACCGCGCCTCAATATTCAAAATATTGTAAATATCAGGTATATGATACTAATGACAAACTACTTCATATTAATAATATTATTTAAAAAAAAACAACATTATTTCAAAAACAATATCATTAAATGTAAGCAAGGGGTATCCTGTTTAAAATAGAAATAGGAAAAACAACTAAATTAAAACGCGGATTAAATGGGTCCTTTAGGAAAAGGAATATCACGTTTTCACAATAGAGATCTTCAAGCTTTCATTACTGAATTGCTTCCTTGACTTAATACAAATTAAGAGGAGTCAAGCTCTTTATCGATGATGTTCTCTCATTGGAGATTTTTGTTCTCAAATATGAAAAAAAATATTTCTTTTGTCTTATTGTAAAAGTATAAAGTATATAGTAACAAGCAAGACATTAATACCGATCATGTTTAATTCAAACTTTCAATAGCTGGTTACCATGACCTTACTCATGATGTTCTAACCCCGGGAATATCTGTAAACAAAAAATAATGTTTTATGCGGTCATGATCGCCACAGGGCCAAAATTGACAATTATTGTATGACTGGAATAAGAATTTTTCCATGTATTGATATTTTACAGAAATGATTAGACCTGTAAGGCACCAACTGGGAGTCACTATCACATCCACATGGTGGATACACTGTGTACGTGTGGATCCTCTAATTAGTGACTGGAATACTGATATTGTAATGATGATAACTTAAGTAAGACATCACTCCATTATAACACGTAACCTGAACGCATGAATCATCCTCGGTCTCAGGTGTTCGTCGCACAATCTCGTTCTAACCCCCGGGACCATCGGCCGCATTTGCGTGGTTCTAAATAATATTCGTAAAACAGTCCACCAACGAACAAGCGTTTTCAAGGTTCGCCACACATGTGATGGTCGAGTCCGATCACTATATATATAAGGAAATGGACAAACATGATTTCAGTGTCTACTTACCTTGTATCCATAATGCATTACATAACTCGTCCAATCGACTAAATAGAAATGAGGTCATAGGTCATCTTACTATGTATTTACTATGCGAAAAGCACGTGTCATGTGTTCACTTATTTCTTTTGATTCCCGGGCAATTCATTGAATAATTCAATTAATTGATACGCGAATTGATTATAAATATAACTTTATATAATTATTATAAGTCATCTTTGGAAATTTATAAAGATTTCGGCTGAAGAAGGCCGTATAGTGGCTGATATATATTCCATAGAAATGATTTTGATTTTACTTTGAATTTATTTATTTTGGCCCTTTATTTCGGTTATTAATATACTAGCTTTATACCGTTTTTCCTCATTAGGAAATTTATAATTTAAATCAACTGGTCAGGCACTGTCACTGTTGATAGGCTTTTGACCTATAGATATACGGTTCACATATAAAGGTCTTCTGTATTTTTACGTAAATAATTTCATATCTATATGTGTTGAAAAAACAAAAAGACACATAAATAGTTTTCTTTCGACTATAACGCTAAGACTAAGGTATAATGCAAAGCAGCCACAGGTTTAAATATGTTCAGGCA
>SAYR01040029.1:1142311-1255447 GCA_004382745.1 Argopecten irradians irradians
CTTTTATTATACTCAAAGGATCAAATTATCTGTCTTCTGTGCCTACCAATTTAATGCCAGTGATAGTAACCCATCGTCCAGTACCGACGTTATTTAAGGCCTAGGTCTGATACTGTTGGTCGCATGATATCAGTCGCGTCTTTTTCCCGACAAAAATAAGGCTTTTTGGAAAGTTCGATGAATCAGAATGAAGCTTTTTTTAGCATTTAAACACGCAACATCGCGACCTCAACTGATTATGAAGGGTTTTTTAGAAACACATTTTTGTACCTTTGATTTGAAGCTGAAATGAGTTCCAGACTCAAACAATCGATGTCTTTTGACAAGAATTAAAGATTGTCATAGTATGTCAGTGTTGTTGTACTCAGTACATGTTACGTTACTGTTCACAGGCAATTGGTGTACCTGTTTACCTGTGTGTCTATTAGACATTTCTACGTCGATCGACACGGACTCCAAGACCAACTTCGACTGTTACAGGGATCATCTCAAAATTTTTAATGTTAACTTTTTGCTCGACTTCGCCGAGGACCTCCACTAAAATATTATTATCAGACTATTTATTATTTCCTTAATTAAGCATTTCTTTATACTGAAAAAGAGAGAAAACAATAAACAGTTACAAGATTTTAGTTGGTCAAATGTGTAAATATAATCCTGACATATTGGCGATATCAAACAAACGTAACGAGAGACAAACTAATTAGGAACAGACTTGTTTGAAATATTACATTACAACAAGTAATTATGATAGTACAATAACATTTTTTAATCATATTGGTAAAATATCATGTTTCCAATGCTGATCGCCGCTATATCTTAATTCTCTATTTTCATTTTTCATTTAAGGCAAACAAAGAGTCTGTAAACATCCGCGACAAAGAACTTTGAAAGTTTTTCTCCTTTTTCATTTTTCTAAGTGTATACATATTAACGATTGACCATAACGAAACAATAAACATTTATATATATTAAATATGGATATTTTAGCATGTCGTATGTTAGAGTCGTCTCCTGCAATTGATTATTTTTATTTTATTGCAATGTGATCCATATTAAATATCTTAACTTCCATCTATATTCAATGTACATATATATATATTCTCATTATATAGACTTTTAATAATACTTCATTGTAATTAAATACTTAATAATGTTATTTTCATTGATGTACGTGCGTCAGGTTGAGATAAGTTCGTTGTTACTCAGATTAACAACAAAAACAAATCACAATTATTTTACCAACATTTCACTAGTTTGTTTATTAAGTTCTCACATCACGGGAACTTGAACGCAAAGCCATTTGAAATTTAAACATACAATTTCATAAACGGTCTTTTGATGAACTAAACTGTATTGATCAACAAAGGTTATTTAAGTTTAAACTTTAAACGCCATGAAAATGTGCATTGAAAAGTAAAATGCTGAGGATAAAAATAAATGTTTAACATAACGTATACATATAAACATATAAATATAAAACATATAATAATGTTATGTACGCTTATGGTTCCCTCTTTATACACTTTCAGAGAGAAATTGTTTGTTATCTACGAACATTTCCATTGATTTTAAAACAATCTATATAACCATATTTCCTATTTTGGTGACTTCAATTTTATCGAGTAGGTGTACGAATGAAATTGACATATCTTTAATTGATAACAGAAAGTCTAGCTAAATATATTCCTACATACCCCCCCCCCCCCACAAAAAAAAAACCAAAAAAACCAACATATAAGCCGTGGTTTATTATCGAGATTTTAGATTTGCAATTGCCTCAGTATACATATTAATGCTCCAATTTTATAAGTTGTGTTTCGTATTAATTCATTTTAAGGTGTTGCCTTATTCGTCCGGTGAAATTGCCTTTTCCTACTGTGATACTTATTTAATATATATATTAAATAAAAAAAATGTTTTGTGATCATACCTTGATATTTACCTGCCCTTTGATATGTTATTATACATTTAGTGTTATCATCATGTCTGTCATGGCCATGTCCTGCTTAGATACATTAGCTGCTCTGATTACGTAGCGGGTCCTACAGTACTGTGACTACCCATCTGTTTTTTTAAGCATGTTTATGGAACATGTTTTAATGTCTTGTCAATAGAAGATAGGCTACATATAGATATTTGTAAATATGTATGGAAATTAACATTATCTTTAAGTAGCATACTTCACATAGTTCACATTATTCAACTGTATGTTAATGTTTTAATGTTGAAATCTAATGATATGAACACAATATTGTGTTGGTTTTATATATTCATTGAAGATAGTTCAAGTGTATGTGTAGACTCTAGACCAATAGAAAAGGGTGCTGATCACAAAACTTGTAATTTTGTTTTTAGATTTTTACGATAGCATCATAATTATTTTTGGTAAATTCACACATTTTGAAGTGAAAACAACAATTCAGTTCAATAGCAACATTTTGACTCAACACAGTTTAATTAGAACTGGGGCAAGGATTTTTGCCGTGTCATGTGATTGAACCAATTAATAATACTGTTACTTAACCAACAAGTGAACCAACTTATATTTGAATTTACTAATATTTTGCAAAATACAGAGACTAGTAGGAAACGCAAATATTGAACTTTTCAGGCAGAGATAAAGTTAACAGTATTGCTGTTTGACTCTAAATAACAAAATTGAAATGTCTTGATTCAAAGAAAGTCGTTATGCATGAAAGCATGAAATTAATCATTTGTGTACATAAGTTGGTTTCTTGTACGGTAAATATATAAGACGTTTATTTGCATATACAGAAAAAACAGTTCATTATCATTACACAGTAATTTGGTAGCATTCATTTGTGAAAGTAGTTTAGAGACGTGGTGATTCATACTACACAATGATAATCGTATGGCTGTTTATCATTCCAGAAATATTTCTATGATATACTGATATCATATTTAATATTGAGAATGATATACAATTAAACTTGATCTAAAAGCAAATTAGTGCTTTAAAATGGGTTGCACTAATGACACTGCTTTCATTAAACAATATTTGAATAAATATTCCATATCAAAAGAAATTCATATTTGTCGTCATTAACAAAAGCATATTATTGACATCAACTAATGATGTTACTTTTATCTGAAACGTAATTACTAAAACATATTGTTTAGGTAAGTGAGAATTGATGCATATTACCATATTTACTAAGTGAACTTACTCATCTTCGATGTTATACATTTCGTTTTTTTCTAGCTGAGCTAGAATTCATAATTTGTAACTCGAAATCTAGAATGTACGGTGATCACTGGTCTAAATAATCGTACAGAAAAACGCTGTTTGTCAATCATGTAATCGTTATTCTAACGGTACTACATGAAATACCACAAACGCAGTATAGTTTTTTATACACGTTTAAAAAAATCCAATTGAAATATAGAAATTCCAATATTTATCTTCATAGTGTATTATATATAGAAATCGAAAGGAGAATACCACATCAAAATATAGAAACAAGCGTCAAGGAAGGAGGAAGGAAGTCTGGATCGTTTTATCAAAATATGAAGTCTTTACGTAATTGTATTCAGTATGTATACCTTTTCATCACAGTTAGCTGACATTCTAAGGCGAAATGCGAATTACCTTGATATAACCATGGCCGAATGCTTAGTGGCAACAAATACCGGTAAGTCACCGATTCAGAGCTCTCCTGTTACCAACTGAGCTACAGGGACCCTACAATATATATAATACGCTACTCACAAACACCGTGTAACGGAGCGCATATCATCGGTAGGTGTACATTTGTTAATCTTAGCATTAAGCTCCTGTACGATACACAGTTGTGCAGGTGGGCAGTGTTTAGGGATATTTACTATAAGTATCGTACACGAGCTCAATCAAAACGTCTATCTTTGGACAACAAAACTTGTCTACGCTGTCGGTCCCCTTTTAAATCGACGAGAAATCAACCGGAAGAAAATGCCCTCTATATAATCTCGGTCTCTTATTTGCTTTCAATAAATTAGATAACAATATTATTCAAGACTCTTTTGGACTTCGAGCGTAAATAGAACACGGAAGAAACATACAATCGTAGATAGCCTCTGCATTACATGAATGACAGGAGTATTTCCGACAAAAAAGCTCTGTTTCGGGTAAGCGGTAACTCCTGTGTGGAGGTAGAAAAAGGGAAAAAGGCGACCATGGAAACGAAACTATGGGCATGTAAACTTCCGGTATGCCCTGCCATTCCATGCGTCAAGTGTCATTTTCATCATTCCGATTGTAAACATTATCCTTGTGGGTTTGAAGGATCCTAGGTCCCAGCAGCATTGATATAGTAATCGCAGGAAAGATATATAACATATGTAGTTTGTACCAAAATAACAAGGATAGGATTATGACGTGTCCGTTTGCTTAATCTGTAAATGACGTCAATGACTTTATGGTAACGTTAGAGAGGATATGACCTTAGATCTGACTTCTCTGAATCTATATAATACTATTGTGATATCTTAATCTATTTTACGAACTTTATTGCTGACATGAATATAGGTCGATGAACCATAACAGAATATTTACAAGTGTTACCTCAGGTAGACTGCTAGAGCGCGTTCGGGTATTTTCGGCCGTCTGCTTTTTTTTCAATTCACAGACATATTAATAACTTTTTGACCCAAATAAAAACAAATATTTACCGACATATCTCGTTTAATTATTTTCTTTATAACCATATTATGTACCGAGCTTCATCAATAATCAGAGTATAGTACTGATGTCAATCCATATATTACATATACGTCCGAGAAGGAGACGGTAGAGGAATGTGTCGAAAAAATTGTGGACTTTGTGACAGATAAACTCAGTGTTTCGCTCAAAAAGGAGGAAATTAACATAGCCCATAGACTTGAAGGTTTTAATCGCCCTAAACCGAGGAACGTCATCGTCAAATTTACCACAAGGAGGAAGAAGCACGAGATCATACGCGCGCGCAGAAAACTTAGAGACACAGGATATGTCATTGTGGAGGACCTTACGCGCGATAATCAACGTGTTTTGGAGGACGCTTTTAAGTTGGAGTGTGTTAAAAACACTTACAGTGTGGACGGAAACCATTTCGCGATTCTGACGAATGGAAAGAAACGAAGACTCTTTATTGACACGCCGTTAGAGTCTAGGTATCTTATGCATGACGAAAATTTTCGAAGATGGTAGTTCATTACCTCATTTATACATGTACATTGATATGTACATTGTATGTACTGATACTAGAACGGTTGGTAAGGACATAAGGCACATCGATGTGCCACCAACCTGTGTATAAACTCTTGTGTATATATAGTTGTTTCCTTTTGTGTTCAATATTGTGTTTCTAAGACACGATATACTTTTCATAATGATAAATCGTACTAAATCAAAATTGCGAACCTAAAATAGACATCGCTTTCAGAATCCGGATCACTAAGCTACCGTAGTCCCGATCGACATTTATGATTTCATTATGGTTTTCCGGTCAAGCTTTCACTTCGTTTACGTTTTTCGTTTGCGTTTTTCGTTTTGCGTGTAGCGCTTGACGAAACGCGTTTTTCGTTTTACGCTATTCGTTTTTCGTTTGCGTTTTTCGTTTTTCGTTTGCGTTTTCGTTCGTTTTCGTTTAACATTTTGTTTGCGTTTTGCGTTTCGCGCTCGTTTCGAGGGAATGTTAGACGCATTTAGTACTGTATAAGTGGTGTGTGTGATTGTGTTTGATTCGTATGGATTATATAAACAAACGATAGATGAAAAGTTTCCATAACTATGCGGTATGTGAATATACAATTTACATGTAACTTATCTATATATTTATCTCAACCTACATGCACATGGACGTATTATGGTATTGTGCTTTTTTAACTTGCGAGTTATCTTTCTCATTCATATCAGAAACTGTTTAACTTATCTAATAAATACAAATGTATATGTATGTTTCTGATCATATATCATAGATATGCGCTATTCAGGGCAATTCCTTTTCTGTTATAACTACATTGTACATTGTAATACAAAGTGGTTATTCTCAGAGTCATTGAAGATGAAGTGCTAACATTTTAACCGGAATAAAATTCATTCGTATGTGTTTTTATATACATATGATTGTTAAGAATAACATAAGGATTTCGGTGGTTGCCTTTTTTTCTTCTTTTTTTTTACAGTACTGTAACAATTGGATTCTTTAGAAATCCGTAATATAAAAGATATCTGTCATATTTTATATACTGTCAGTATCTTCATTTTTCCGTAATACTATAAGAGATTACTCTTCTCTAATTAAACTATTTGTGTATAATTTTCGAGAATCGTATTAGTCTTATTTGAGTTGTTTACTGTGCTAAATTGGTGAATGTGACCATCATATCTGGAAATATGTTAAAACCGGATTAGAGAATTATTAAGGCTAGTTTTTGTCGGCTAATTTAGATGAATTAAATGATAAGAAAAAGGATTTAGAGAGGATAAGATCACATAAAATCAAAGGTAGTATTATAAGATCAAGAGTAATGAAATAATACCAAAACTGCAGACTCAAAGTAACAAGGTATTAACAAAACAAGAAGATATTTTGGAGGAAGTATGTTCAATTTATAAAACTCTCTATGGTGTTCCGGAAAATACTGATCTAGAAGATAATATACAAAATGTTAATTTATTAATAAATCTTAATTATAATGAAATGCCTAAGTTATCTCAAGAAGAATATGATCATTTGGAAGGGGAAATCTCATATCAAGAGGCCTTTAAAATTAATGAAAAATAATAAAAGTCCAGGATCAGACGGATTGACTACAGAATTTTTTAAATGTTTCTGGGGAAAATTGAGGGATTTTATTGTAAGATCAATAAATTTATGCTACCGTTCAGGGCAACTTTCTATCACACAGAAACAAGGAATTATAACTTGCATACCAAAGGCAGATAAACCTAGGCATTTCATTAAAAATTGGAGACCTATATCACTCTTAGACATTGTTTATATGATTGCATCTGGTACTATTGCTAATAGAATAAAAACCGTTCTTAATAAATTATTTAGTGATGATCAAACTCGTTTTATTTCTGTGCGTTATATTGGAGTAAATACTAGATTAATATATGATATTATACATTATACTGAGGAAAATGACATACCAGGCATGCTTTTGCTGATTGATTTTGAGAAGGCCTTTGATTCGGTGTCGTGGCTATTTATAGAAAAAGTTCTTCTTTTATTCGGTTTCGGAAATAGTATTATAAACTGGTTTAAAACTCTACATTGTAACGTACAATCTGCTATTAATCAGGGTGGAAATATCTCTTCTTTCTTTGGTTTTGGGAGGGGCTGCCGTCAGGGGGATCTTATCGCACCATATTTGTGTATTCTTTGTGCTGAAATTCTGGCTATAAAACTGCGAAATAATCAAAATATAAAAGGAGTAAATGTTGAAAATTGTCCTATTTTGTTATCCCAGTATGCAGATGATACTTCACTTATACTCGACGGTTCGGAGAAATCTCTAAAAGAATCAATTATGGAACCTAAGAGATTTGCAAAAATTTCTGGACTTAAAATGAATGTTGATAAAACGCATGTGATTTGGATCGGTAGCAAGAAATATAGTGTTTTACCGGAACTTAAATTACAGTTTGGGAAGGAAAAAATTGAATTGCTAGGTATTGTTTTTAGTGTAAATCTCCACGAAATGCCAAAACTTAACTTTGACAAAAAACTAATCAGACTAAAATCTTTGTTAATAGTATAGGAAAAATTACCATTATCAAATCCCTACTTATCTCACAATTCAACCATCTTTTTATATCTCTTCCCAATCCAGATAATAAATTTATAAGCAAACAAAATTCATTATTATTTGACTATTTATGGAATGGGAAACCTGACAAAATTAAAAGGGATACAACCACACAAAATTATGGAAATGGAGGATTGAAAATGATAAATACCATAGCTTTTATAAATTCTCTTAAACTTACATGGGTAAGAAGACTTCATCAGACTAAAGAGAAATGGCAGATAATTCTAAAAACTTTTATCAATATTGATCTTCTTTCAAATTGTGGTTAGGAATAAATAAAGTTGTGTGAAAATAAATGTAAAAATAAATTCTTGAGTGATGTTATTAAATCGTGGTATATGTTAAGCTCAAAATATAACGAGAAAATCTGTCAGGAAAACATTTTGATGGCTCCCATTTAGTATAACAGTGATATTAAGGTGGATAGGAAGATAATCTTCTATAAAAAACTATTATCAGAAAGGTGTGTGTATCATAAATGACATTGTTAAGAGTGTAGAAGGAAGTTTATTTTACACATATCAAGAATTTATTTTATTTTCGCTCGACTTCATTTTCTATAAATGCTGTATTTAATGGGTACTAAATAGTCTAAAAACAGAAAAATATGATTTAAACATATAAAAAACAAAAACAAAAATCATTAAAAATCGTGCATGCTTTCAAATCGTTAATTTGAACATATTTTAAGTGAGTTTATTTTATTCCACGCCTTACAGATAGCAATGTCCTTTAAAGAAAATCGAAGTACCCGAAGAAAAACCATCGACCTCCAGTCGGTATTTAATGGCTTCACTAAATGGCTTTCAAACGGACAATCAGAGGAAATATTAATCACTCTTCCATGTCATTCCAAATTATAATTAAGGAATAACATTAAATGTATATAAAAATACATGTGCGATCATCAAAATTTGCTACCTGATTCGCAGCGATTGTCTGTGACAATAGTTCAAATATTCTTATCTTTCCGGTCATGCAATTTGTACTATTCAATACGTACATAGACAAAGGCGAATGTTACGTACCTGGAAGTAATTACATTTGACTGTGTGATGTATGACGGATAGTATTGAAATCTGAACACCGAAATGTGTTACGTTGAGTTCTGTCATTAATTTACATGTCTGGCAGCTACACGTGTTTTACCCTAGCTTGTCCTATTGATATATCAATTATTCCAAAACATAAATCTTCATGTTTTTTGTATACCTTTTGGTATTAATTACCATCGACTGTTGCTTTTATGTCACTAGCATTAAACAGTAGATGAGGTGAACCGCGCCTCAATATTCAAAATATTGTAAATATCAGGTATATGATACTAATGACAAACTACTTCATATTAATATATTATTTAAAAAAAAACCAATTATTCAAAAACAATATCATTAAATGTAAGCAAGGGGTATCCTGTTAAAATAGAAATAGGAAAAACAACTAAAAATTAAAACGCAGGATTAAAATGGGTCCTTTTAGAAAAGGAATATCACGTTTCACAATAGAGATCTTCAAGCTTTCATTACTGAATTGCTTCCTTGACTTAATACAAATTAAGAGGAGTCAAACTCTTTATCGATGATGTCTCTCATTGGAGATTTTGTTCTCAAATATGAAAATAAATATTTCTTTTTGTCTTATTGTAAAAGTATAAAGTATATAGTAACAAGCAGACATAATAACGATCATGTTTAATTCAAACATTGCAATAGCTGGTTACCATGACCTTACTCATGATGTTCTAACCCCGGATATCTGTAAACAAAAAATAATGTTTATCGGTCATGATCGCCACAGGGCCAAAATTGACAATTTATTGTATGACTGGAATAAGAATGTTTTCCATGCATTGATATTTTACAGAAATGATGTAGACCTGTAAGGCACCAACTGGAGTCACTATCACATCCACATGGATGGATAACTGTGTAACGTGTGGATCCTCTAATATGGAACTGGAATACTGAATATTGTAATGATGATAACTTAGGTAAGACATCACTCATTATACACCGTAACCTGAACGCATGACATCATCCTCGGTCTCAGGTGTTCGTCGCACTATCGCTTCCTAACCCCCGGGACCATCGGCCGCATTTGCCGTGGTTCTAATAAATATTCGTAAAACAGCCCACCAACGAACAAGCGTTTTCAAGGTATCGCCACACATGTGTAGGTCGAGTCGATCACTATATATATAAGGAAATGGACAAACATGATTTCAGTGTCTACTTACCTTGTATCCATAATGCATTACATAACTCGTCCAATCGACTAAATGAAATGAGGTCACATGGTCATCTTTACTATGTATTTACTATGCGAAAAGCACGTGTCATGTGTTCACTTATTTCTTTTGATTCCGGGCAATTCATTGAATAATTCAATTAATTGATACGTCGAATTATAAATATAACTTTATATAATTATTATAAGTCATCTTTGGAAATTTATAAAGATTTCGGACTGAAGAAGGCCCTATAGTGGCTGAATATATATTCCATAGAAATGATTTTGATTTTACTTTGAATTTATTTATTTTGGCCCTTTATTTCGGATTATTAATATACTAGCTTTATACCGTTTTTCCTCATTAGGAAATTTATATATTTAAATCAAACTGGTCATGCACTGTCACTGTTGATAGGCTTTTGACCCTATAGATATACGGTTCACATATAAAGGTCTTCTGTATTTTTAACGTAAATAATTTCAAATCTATAGTGTTGAAAAACAACAAAGACACATAAATAGTTTCATCGACTATAATCAGCTAAGACAACAGTATATGCCACAGCAAGACACAGGTACAATATGTCAGCCATCACGTGCATAGAGACAGGACAGTGCTGTAGCAGACGACTATTTTGGGTTGAGAAGTATATCATATCAAAAATGTATAATTAATAAACTTAAGTAATGAACATAATTAACAAAATTGAAAGTTATGTAGAAGTTGTGAGTAGTATTAAATTTATAACAAAATAAAGAACGTAAATGTATTGTATATATCATCTACGTCATTGAAATATATAAACAAAGTGTACCATATTATACCCGAAGTCCGTTTTGAGACATGAAATTTGATTGCATATGCCTGATTTGAGCGGAGCCAATCAAATGACCAGAATTTGGATAATGAATGATTCATATCACGGCATATGCGGGCCATGTTCCCAGGGTTAGTAATTTAAAGCGATAGCGCGAATAACACCTGGGACCGAGTATGGACATAAATGGGGCAATCCGTACTTACGAGATTTTCCGTTGGGTCCGCATCCATGGTATTTTTACAATATCTGGCACCTTTTTGTACGCAATAATCTGCGTGCCGATAAGTGGTCTGTTCTTTTGGCAATATACAGTTACCAAATCTACTGTCGCTAATTATCTTTAAATAAGCAGATCATAATTATCTGATATATACTGAAATAATTAGTATCGATTAAATTTTATATTAAACTTTATTATGTTTATTTACATCGATTGGGAAACGAGTTATACAACTTAAACAAATCACTTTCGATGGCCCGGATATAAGCGTATGTGTGGGAGGAGACCTAGGTGATCAAGCCGATACCCCGACATGTTTACGCCCGTGTCGTGAATCCTACCCCAGCTTAATCACTACACCCCCTATTGTCCAATCGATGATCACATTTTCATTAACAAAACCTGTTGAAGACATTGGGTATGTAGATATATATATGTGTGTAATTTATTGTTTATTTTAGTATAATGTCCCAATAACAACTTCTATCAGTTATAATAATGACATGTCAGGTCAAGTTTGGTGTTAGAATAGTCCGAGTTACTAGTAAGTGTTCCCTACTCCTGTGAGGTTTATACTCGTAATCCAGGGACAGATGCCTTGAGATAAAATGTCTGTTCAATATAATCGCTCTATAAATGTCTTGTATACTCCTCCATCTAAAATTGGAATCTGAATGAATACATCTCGGAGCTGCAGTTGAGGGTACAAAATTAAGCACATATCTGGGAAGTTTTCAGGAGGATTCTTGACGATTTGTATATTTGAACGTATCCAAACATAAATCTGAACGTGTACAGCTGCATTGACATTCCTCACTCATAGACATGAGGAAATATTGAGCGATAAGGGACCTTTGGTTGTGAATTAACTTACCTAATCATAATGCTTGTTCTTCTACAATCATATTTCATGTTATGTACACAATATTGCAAATTCGTTCAAAATACTTCACAAACCTTCTATTTTGTACAAAAACTTTTGCAGTTGTTTGTAAATATGTGCTGTTCAAAATAAGCGAAATATCCAGAAAACCACTTATACAAGGATTTATTGACCAAAACATCCCGGATTGTATACCTTTCGTTATGTCTTCATGTATGACCCTAAGTCTTATTTGCTTATGTTAAAGGGGATATAGTTTAACGACGAAAAGCATGTCAGACCAAGGGGAACTGTACGGAGATTCGTGGATTCTGCACTACCTCCTTGACAGGATGATGGGAAACCAGGAGATGGTGGCTATCAGGAAAAAACTGACACTTGTAAGGGAACAGATAGATAATGCAGGGGATGACAATTATCATATGATTCTATCAGGCAGTCGAGCAGAAGGAGTATCCATGAATGGCTCGGACGTTGATCGCATGTTAGTTAACAATGAAGTTGTAGTTATATGTCCGGAACAGGACATAAGTACTACACCAGATATTGCTGATAAAACTGTATTTATTATGAGAGATGCCCACAGCCGACCTGGATACGTAAATTTAAGATTGATTAAAGTGGGACATAGGGTTTGTAAACATTTGAGTGAATCAATCGTTCCTGTAAGGAATTTAATTTTCATATCCAGTGAGATGTATAGGCGGTCATTAACAGATATGTATAGTGCTGAGTTCCAGATTACGGCGGATGCATCTGGACCAGCTACTACCTTTGTTAATGAACAAACTAGAGTAGGTCGTGATGCGGACTATGTCAGCGCATTCATATGTAGCAATTGGCCTAGAGAGGCTGATGAATGGGTTAATAGACCACGATTACATGAATGGCCAGGTAAATGTTTGATAGATCAAATAGTAAATGACGGTTGTTATCTTGTACCTGTAGGAGACAAAACATCACCCGACCCATTCCTTCAGTGGAGAATTTCTTTCGTAACTGCGGAACGCAAACTCATTCATTCTATCAGCCATGTCCAGTTCCAGGTGTATTGTCTTATCAAGTATCTTAAAAAACAGATATCTACAAGGTTAAAACAGATATATGGGGATGCAGATATTGTATCATCGTATGTAATCAAAACAGTTTTATTCTATGCTTTAGAATTTACACCGTTATCTTTTTGGCAAGAAAAAAACCTATTTTTATGTCTCATGCTGTGTTTGAATATTTTAATCACTTGGGTGAATGCAGCATACTGCCCTAATTACTTTATCAATACAAACAACATGTTCCTAGGAAAGGTCCGTGGCGAAAATCAACAAGAACTTCTTCATTTCCTCGAAGATCTACACAATATGACTTGGGGGTGTCTGTCAATAGGGACATTCTTCAAACAATCAATAGGAGATTATATTCGCCGTGTAAAACATGGAGCCTGGGAATTAGTACTAGCTACACCGGCTCGGTTAGAAAGAGAATCTGATTTGACAATCATCCTGGGAACCATGGTCAACACTGTAACAGCGACACATCCTGAACTATTCAAACATCTTAGTAATCTCCTCTGTAAATCAGAATCGGACATGAATGAGTATGTCGCTTATTACCATATGACCAGGGTATTATCATGTAAAGGAAAGGAAACATTTGAAAAGCGATCGCCGTCCAGAGGAAATAAAGATACATACAACTGCCTTAGGAAATCTAAGAAAACTATGACACCATTTGCGTCAGTGTGTTCTAGTCCTGGTCTACTGACGTTAGCTACGTATCACTATCAGACCGGGAATTACACTAAAACACTGGAAATGTGTGGACACGTGATCTCGTCATGGAGAGTTTTTATTTGGGATCATCTTAATGAAGAGGATGAAGACAGGTATGAACATCTCTACTGTGGGCGTGGCTATAACCTTCTATACAAATGTCAACAGGCATGTGTATCATTCGTAGAGTTTTCAGGGACAAATCGTCTTATGTGTCCATTCCAGTTGCATCCTGAGCTAGCATTAACTGATGACTTTCTAATTCCCCCACGGCCTTACGCAATATTCCTATCCTTCCTATGCTACCATGACCTTGGTGATACCAGAAGACGTGACGCAGCACTGACTCAACTCCAGACCGTGAAGATACAGGTCCCAGGGAGTGAGTAAATGGTGGATTGTTCACAATATCCTTGGGATCTGTTACGAAATGATCGGGGACAAAGTTAGAGCTCTCCGTGAGTACACGGAGTCTATAGGTGCTAAAAGAATTTATCATTGGCATAACCCTGCCAAGTCAAGGATACAACAGCTGAAACAGTCACATTATATGGAAAACTAATTCCCATCTCACCAACAAATCTTTCATTTCGGAACAAGAAGACATGGTTCCTTAACGTAACGGATTTGTAATCATTTTTACACATTGATATACAGACATCATAAACAATTGCCATGTAGATATACGAGTGTTACGTGTACATGGAGATAATAATCAAGGTTATCAGATCAGAATTATGTGAATACATCCATATAGAAAAAGAGATATTTAGTTTAAAACATAAACCTGGATATACAAATTGTATAGATGAATGTGCAAAGACAACATGGCGGAATATATGAAGCATAAATCACCAATTACGTTACATTAAGTACTAAGGAGGTACACTCCTTAAACATGTCTATCTGCACACAATATGCGCACTACTAGTTCAAAAAACGAACTTAAATGAACATCAAATTTAAGTGTGATTTGGATGTGGCGCAGTGGTAGAAGGCGCAGCTATGTTTGGCTAGGCGATTGGGTGCCGTAGATCGTGAGTTCGAGGCCCGGATAGGGCACGAATCAATAAATTGTCATGCTTTATTAAATTGTGTCTTTGATATTTAATGTATGATATATATATATAAGACAAAAAGACTTTTTAATATCAATTTCTTATTTCTACATTTGAACATATTTCATCAATAGTGATGTATATATATAAAAGAAGTTAATAATTAATCTTATGGTACATGGCAGTGTGTTGAGAAAAAATTCATAGCTTTTTTAGACTGTGTTACAGATGCTGTAATGACCTGTAACATCAATAATTAGTATTAATTAATATAGCATTGTCATGTACGAGGTCTGGAGTGGAATTCTGTATTGAAATATTAATATGGCCAAAGTAATGTGGATTTATATCAGGTGTATTGAAAAATTATATGATACTGTAAAGTACTACTGAAGGTTTTACAGATAATCACCTTGTGTGAACAATGTTACTATTCCTGTATAATCGTTGTCAATGCATTAATTTTCATATATGTTGAGGGTAGAATTTTGTCTTGTCGAGATTTCGACTCTTTACAATATTGCAGAATTCACAATTCATAGAGTAATAATGAGCTGGTTAGCCACCTTATGTATATACTCACAGGATTTTTATCTGAATTACTCTTGTTTTTAAATCTATGATTGAGTTAGAATTCGCGTAATTTCAAAAATCAATGGTTTGAACAGTTCACAAACACTGGGATAAATAAGTAGTCGCAGTAAGAGAGAGAGAGAGAGAGAGAGAGAGATATTAATGAGGAAATAGGACTTGTTAATAATACATTACAATAAGGAATTATGATAGTACATTTACTTTATTTATGTAGGTAATCTGTTTATGGCTTGTTCTTTACATCCGTTGGGTAGTAGTTTATAAACGAATCAATGCAGCTGGTTTCAATCATATTGGTAATATATCATGTTTCTAATGCTGATCGCCTAATGCTTAATTCCTTATTTTCCATTTTCCATTTGTAAGACAAACAAGAGGCTGTAAACGTCAACGACAAAGTTCTTTGTAGAGGGTATTCAGCGCTTCAGACGACAATGTGATCCATATAAATATCTTATATCTAATAAACATGAGAATTTTCCATGTCGTATGTTAGAGTCGTCTCCCTTCAATTATTGATTTCTTCCATTTTTATTCCAATGTGATCCATATAAATAACTTAACTTCCATCCATCTTCTGAGATTAATCGACATACTTATTATCTTTAATTAGACTTTTAGTAACATTACATTTGTATTAACTACTTGTTGTTTTAATTAATATACAAGCGTCATGTTGAGATAAGTTTACTCTGATTAACAACAAAAACAAATCCTCAATTATTTTACCAACCTTTCACTAGTTTGTTATTAAGTCTCTTCATATAAATGCTGAGGATAAAATAAATGTTCACATAACGTATATAAATAACATATAAATATAAAACATATATGATGTTATGTACTTATTATTGATGTTATTTATGGTTCCCTCTTTATACACTTTCAGTCAGATATTGAAGAAATTGTTTGTTATGTATGTATATTTGTATGAAGGAATTGACATGTCTTAAATGATAACAGGAGTCTAGCTAGAAATAAGATTTCATACGAAATGGTAAAAAACCAAACACACAGAAAACAAAACAAACAAACAAACAAAAAGCCGTGATTTATTATCGAGATTTTAGATTTGCAATTGCCTCAGTATACATATTAATGCTCCAATTTTGGTTACAATTTTATGGGGTGTGTTTCATATTAAGGTTCAATTTATATGCCAGGATTTGGCTTATTCATTCGTTGAAATTGCATTTTTTCTACTGTGATACTGAGTATATATTAAGTAAATAAGTTTTTTTTTATCGTATCTTGATATTTACCTGCCCTTTGATATGCTATTATACATTTAATTGCAAGGGATTTTTTGCCGTTTCATGTGATTGAACCAATTAATAGTACTGTTACTATTACTAACAGGAATGGGTTTAATTACATAACAATGTAATTAATTAAATTACAAATTACATTTAAAATGGCATTACCATTACCATTACATGTATTTTGCAATACATATCCATGTACATCTGTATACTAATTTAAGATATGCTTTCATTAATAAGGTGTTTTAAATTTCCAAATATTACAATGATAAGAACAGTCGTATTAGTATGACATATTGTATTTATAATTCACATTTCATCAGGCAATACAATCATGTTTAAGTTTACATTTATTTTTTGAGGTTACATTGATAATTATAAGACTTTCAAAATTGATGTGACCAGAAATTTACATATTACGGATACTAAGACAGTCTACATTGGTCGAAGTAACAGAAATAAATAAATATTAAGGTAATAATTGTGTTTACATGATATATTATAACTTTGCCACTTTTGAAATTCTATAGATGTGTTTAAGTCATTATAATGCATTTTACTCCATATTTTTGTGTATATATATATACATGTATATTCTTTTACTAAATTGTGCTGGAAACTAAATCTTTTATTAAGCCATATACCTTGTGTCACTTTGAATTTCACATTAGGTGTGATTCTAACATTATACCTAGCTAGCTGCTCAGAAATAGTGAAGGTAACGATCAATTGTTCTCACGTATGCTGATTGCCCCCAAGGTATGATTATCTATAATTACCAGATAGCTGGTCTAGACCCCTTGTTCTTCAAATCAAACTTTATTTTGTACCTAATTTAATGCAATTAAGGGCATAGGTGGGAAAGACATTGTTTTCACTATTGATCAAGAATGCTAAATAAAGAACTGTTTTTAAGCTATTTGGTAGACATGCATAGTAACTAATCATAAGGATATTAAAGCTAAAATGAAAAGACAAAAACTTTAGTAAGAACAGAAATATGGAACATGTAATCTGACAAATCTATTTATATTTATGTACTTTAAAAACATCACATTTAATTGAAATGTAATTGAAAAGTAATTGAGCATTACATGCATTCTCTTGTAATGTAATTAATTAAATTACCATTACATGTCATTGAAATGTGTTTCAATTACACATTACATTCAATTACTTGAAACATTTTAATGCATTACAATTAATTACCATTACATTTTTAATTATCCCATGTCTGGTTACTAAACCTAAAAGTGAACCAACTTTACAAATAATTTGCAAATTGTACAGGGTAGTAGGAAACACAAATATTGAACTTTCCATCCAGAGATAAAGTTAACAGTATTGCTATTTGACTCTAAATAAAAAAATTGAAATGTCTTGATTCAAAGAAAGTCGTTAGGTATGAAAGCATGAAATTTATCATTTGTGAAAATAAGCTGGGTTCTCGTACGGTAAATATATAAAACGTTTACTTGCATATACAGAAAAAAAATAGAATGGATATTTGTTGATTTTGTAACTGAAGAAAATTACCAATTCGTCATCTACTGTTTTTGATAGAGAAAAAAATAAGACTCGATCTTTAAAGTTCAATACCATGTTAATCATGTAAGTAATTTATATTCAACTAAAGTTTACATCAATAAACGTATACTTATAGTTCATTATCATTACACAGTATTTTGGTAGCATTTGCGGATGTGAAAGTATTTTAGAGAATTGTTGATTCATAATACACAATAATAACTTTATGGTTGTTTATCATTCCAGAAATATTTCTATGATATACTGCTATCATATTTAATATTGAGAATGCTATACAACTAAGCTTGATCTAAAAGCAAATTAGTGCTTTCAAATGGGTTGAAATAATAATACTGCTTTTATTAAACAATATCTGAATAAATAAACCATATCAAAAGAAACTCTTTTTTGTTGTCATTAACAACGTATTATTGATATCAACTGATGATGTTACTTTTATCTATAACGTAATTACTAAAACATCCTGTTTAGGTAATTGAGGATTGATGCATATTACCATAGTTACTAAGTGAACTTGCTAATCTTCGATGTTATACATTTCGTTTTTTTCTAGCTGAGCTAGTTTTCATAATTTGTAACTGGAAATCTAGAATGTACGGTGATCACTGGTCTAAATTATCGTACAAGAAAACGCTGTTTGTCAATCATGTAATCGTTATTCTTATGGTACTATATAAATTACAACAAATGCAGTATAGTTTATTTATACGCGTTAAAAAAATCCAACTAAAATGTGGCAGTGCTTGTTCATTTTATTAAAAACCTTTGAAACATTTTCAATATTACCGGACTGGCAATATTAGTATTTTGAACTTTCATATTAATTTAAATCGCCGAAATCATTACCAATGTCTATTTTAATACATGTACTTATCAAGCCCGTCTGTCCAGTTTGCGTGTCCATCAGAGTGTTTGTCACGTGCGTTATCACGTGACTGTGTCTTCGTACATACATGTACCATGTACCTGGGAATTGTATTTGTCATTCCTGCACACGACACGAGACCGTCTTGACGTACCAACATTATATAACTATCCACAGAAAAAAAAAACATTTATTCTATATATAGACTTTCCGAGATCAGCAGTGTATTCCAAAGTAAGTGGACTGTAACAATAGTTATATTTTATTTAAGGATTGAATCTTGCTTTGGTCGATTTCATGGGGTGATGAATTGAGTTGCTCTTGAAACAAATTGAATTGGGTTGCTCTTGAAACGAATTGAATGAACTGGGAAGCAGTTCATGTTGAATTTGTTTCAAGAGCAACTCAATTCATCACCCCATGAAATCGACCAAAGCAAGATTCAATCCTTATATTTCAATTTAATCGTATTAGATTTTTGTTGAGTTTTGTTAAAAACAATTGGGCTTGTGCAAGTCGAGTTTTGTTAAAAACAACTGGGCTTGTGCAAGTCTACAACGTGAGCCGTAAGAAAAGAGTGCGTCATTAGATTATAACTAATTAAAAATAAATAGCACAAATATTACAATTTGTCATAAATTTATTTAGAAACAACTTTATTATCAATGTAATCCAGACGAGACATAAAACATTTACAATAGATTTAGAAATGATTGAAAAAATGGTCCGCCGAAGATGCGGAAGTATAATGTCTAGACTGTGTGATAAGGTTGTCTCCCGCTTCGATTCAAAATGGAGAGTCATCGTAACGTGATGGGAACGGAAAGGTTCTAGTGGTTTATGTAGCCTTTAGACTTGATACAAGTTAAACAACTGATTAAAGGTAAATCAACACTCATTAACTTTTATATAGTATTTCATATCGCCGTTTAGGCTTCATCATTTTTTTGTTACTGATCAGACGTTCTAACGAAGTATCGACACAAGTCACACAGGGACATGGCACATTTTATTTTTCTTCGGTGGGCAATGTTGCTGACTCGAACGATACACAAAAGTCAGTAAAACGAGATTTCATAAAAATGCTTGTAAAATTATAGAAATCTGTCCGTAATATTTGCATTTTTTTAAACCACCGCTGTTTAGATCTATGCCTAGGCCTAGTAGGAAGCTAGCATGTATGCCATCTTAGGCAAAAATAGGTCTAACGATGAAATGTTTTCTTGCGCGAAGACCGATGTTAGATACCCAAGTTCATACCCAAGTTCATGAGCAAATGAAACCGGATTCTTTCTTCATTGAGTCCAACTTCAGTTAAAATTGAAATATCTGAAATTTTATATATTATCTATAACCTTTATGGGATTATACCTTTTTCCATTTGAAGTTAAATTGTATTTATTTTATCAGTTTACTTTGGGCGTGGTTCGTCATTGTTTTTTTATAACAAAAACCAGGGTATGTACGCTGTGTAATTTGTTAAGTTTTATTTTTAAAATAGAAGTAATGTACAGATTGCATTACTTATGTTTGCTATCTTAATCAATGCGGTAATTTATCATAGACGGAATAATATGTATTTATTTACGCTAAGTTGTAACGTTAATTGTAACCGTTACGTAGACTTTGTATCTAATGTATAAGTGATAAAAGATATCTCGTGAAGTGTACATGTATAGGATCGTCTAGTTTTATTGTATTTGTTCTTATACGTTGTATTTGTTATTGTGGGTTTTTTCTGCTACGTTGAATAAATGTTTAAAAGGAAAACACCAGACTTTAGTAACTAATTTAGATCTGACTCGGCTACAAAAATATGGAAATTCCAATATTATACTTCATAGTGTATTATATGTACAAACCGAAAGTAGAATACCACATCAATATATAGCAAGCGTCAACAAACCGACAATGGAGGAAATCTGGATCGTTGTATCAAAATAAGAAGTCTTAACGTAGTTGTATTCACTATGAATACCTTGTTCATTACAGTTAGCTGACATTCAAAGGCGAAACGTGAATTACCTTGATATAACCATGGCCGAATGCTTAGTGGAAACAAATACCAGTAAGTCAACAATTCACGTTACAATAACATATAGAATAGCATCACAAACCTGAGTGTAATCTAAATTTAAAACAAATGTTAAAGCACCGGTCTAAATTACCCACAGGAAACTGTTATGTGTCAAATATAACCATAAGTCATATATAGAATTACGACCAGCAGAAAATGTTTTTCTTATGTGTATTTAGAAGCAATCAACTACAGTATGGACATTTCTATCTGCAACGTCATTGTGTTTCATATCGTTCAAACCGAAAGTGGAAAAACCCATCTATATAAATGATACTGTCATACTGAAAACCTGTATTGAGGTTATATCAACAGGGACTTTGTTCGTGGGTTGTAAACATTTGATAAATATAATAGACTACAAAGTAGAGTTTCAGTAATTTATTCTAGCCGTCTTAAAAACGTACCGTTTCTGAGACTAATAAACTGTCCTAACTTACCTGGCTTTGTAACGTGTAATAGGGGTGCTCTACATCACTGAATCTGAGTACAGAGTATATTGTTCTATATCAGGGCATATATATAGACAGATAACAGGGGGACTGTAGAGCTCTCGTGTTACCAACTGAGCTACATGGACATTACAATATATATAATACGCTACTCACAAATACCGGTAACGGAGCGCATATCATCGGTAGGTGTGTTAATGTTAGCATTGAGCTCGTGTACGATACACATTTGTGTATGTGACACAGTTGTGTAAGTGGACAGTGTTTAGGGATATGTACTTATGTATCGTATACGAGCTCAATCCTACCATTAACACACCTACCGACAGAAAACGTCTATCTTTGGATAACAAAACTTGTCTAGGATGTCGATCCCCTTTTATATCTTATAAAATGGCGAGAAATCAACCGGAAGGAAGTGTCTTTTATATAATCCCGTTTTCCTATTCGCTTTCAATAGGTTAGATGACAATATTATTCAAGACTTTTTTGGACTTCGAGCGTAAACAGAAGACGGAAGTAACATACAGATAGCCTCTGAGTTACATGAATGGCAGGAGCATTTCCGTCGAAATAGCTCTGTTTCGGGTACGCGGTAACTCCTGTGTGGAGGTAGAAAAAGATGTCCATGGAAACAAAGATCCAACAGGGGCTGTCAGCTACATCCCTGACTGTACCCGTCTACGTACGTACCGGAAGGCTGTAATCGTACCGGATGTATATATAGCCTGTTATCTATAAATGATTCGGTCCGTTCGAACGTCAGAATAACAACGCACATAATGTATTTGATTTCTTATCCGTCTCTAATACGCCTGCATCGTCGATCCTGTTTTAAAATAGAGCTTCTAGAAAGGGGTTAGCTATTGTAGAATGTAATAAAACGCCTAACACTTATTTTTTCATCTAATTTCACGCGAATCTGACATAGATGTACTAGTCTACATGTACGATGAAAACAATGATTATATTCTTCTACTTGGTAGGTATAGATATTCATCATTGTCGGTATCAGTCGCAGGAAAACTACATACATATAATAATGTTATGAAATATACAAAAAACAATCCTCGCTGTATCCGTCACTTAAAACATAATAATACAACTTACATCCCTGACTGTACCCGTGCTATACAACATCGATAACTTACATCCCTGACTGTACCCGTGCTATACAACGTATATAACTTACATCCCTGACTGTATCCGTGCTATACAACGTATATAACTTACATCCCTGACTGTACCCGTACTATACAACATCGATAACTTACATCCCTGACTGTACCCGTGCTGTACAACGTATATAACTTACATCCCTGACTGTACCCGTATTATACACCATCGATAACTTACATCCCTGACTGTACCCGTGCTATACAACGTATAACCTACATCCCTGAATGTACCCGTGCTATACAACGTATATAACTTACATCCCTGACTGTACCTGTACTATACAACATCGATAACTTGCAGCCCTGAATGTCCCCGTACTATACAACATCGACAACTTACATCCCTAACTGTACCCGTGCTATACAACGTAAATAACTTACATCCCTGACTGTACCCGTACTATAAAACGTATATAACTTACATCCCTGACTGTACCCGTGCTATACAACATAGATAACTTACATCCCTGACTGTATCCGTGCTATACAACGTATATAACTTACATCCCTGACTGTACCCGTACTATACAACATCGATAACTAACATCCCTGACTGTACCCGTACTATATAACATATATAACTTACATTCCTGACTGTACACGTATTATACAACATCGATAACTTACATCCCTGACTGTACCCGTGCTATACAACATATATAACTTACATCCCTGACTATACCCTTGCTATGCAACATGTATAACTTACATCCCTCACTGTACCCGTGCTATACAACATATATAACTTACATCCCTGACTATACCAGTGCTATACAACATATATAACTTACATCCCTGACTATACCCGTGCTATGCAACATGTATAACTTACATCCCTGACTGTACCCGTGCTATACAACATATATAACTTACATCCCTGACTTTACCCGTGCTATGCAACATGTATAACTTACATCCCTGACTGTACCCGTGCTATGCAACATGTATAACTTACATCCCTGACTGTACCCGTGCTGTACAACCTATATAACTTACATCCCTGACTGTATTCGTGCTGTACAACCTATATAACTTACATCCCTGACTGTATCCGTGCTATACAACGTATATTGACTTACATCCCTAAGTGTATCCGTACTATACAACATCGATAACTTACATCCCTGACTGTACCCGTGCTATACAACGTATATAACTTACATCCCTGACTGTACCCGTACTATACAACATCGATAACTTACATCCCTGACCGTACCTGTACTATACAACATATATAACTTACATTCCTGACTGTACCCGTACTATACAACATATATAACTTACATCCCTGACTGTACCCGTACTATACAACATCGATAACTTACATCCCTGACTGTACCCGTACTATACAACATATATAGCTTCGGCCCCTGCCTGTACCCGTGCTATACCCCATCTATACCTTTCATCCCTGACTGTACCCGTGCTATACAACATATATAACTTACATCCCTGACTGTACCCGTATTATACAACATCGATAACTTACATCCCTGACCTGTACCCGTGCTATACAACGTATAACTTACATCCCTGAATGTACCCGTGCTATACAACTTATATAACTTACATCCCTGACTGTACCTGTACTATACAACATCGATAACTTACATCCCTGACTGTAATAGAGCTATACAACAAATATTACTTACAACCCTTGACTGTACTCGTGCTATACAACATATATAACTTACATCCTTGACTGTACCCGTGCTATACAACGTATATAACTTACATCCCTGACTGTACCCGTCACATACAACATATATAACTTACAATCCTGACTGTACCCGTCACATACAACGTATATAACTTACATCCCTGACTGTACCCGTGCTGTACAACGTAAAAATGACCTGTATACATGTTTGTGTAGACTGGCCACCAGTCTCTAGAATATTGAGAGAAAAATCACTTAAATTTGGCTTGATTGTTTTTGTCTCTACTACATGTCTGATTCTAGAGACTGGTCAAATCCGGATGATGTTTGTAATTTCATGTACCAAGTTTGGCTGGGTGTGAAACCACAAACGCGAGTCAGTTGGAGAATTAGTCTCGCTTTAGGTTCCCCCCCCACTCCCTCAAGTTACTGACCACAAACTGGTAGGTCAAAGCTAATCTGTCTCATAGCCCAGTCAATTTAGCAAAAAAATAAAATACCAACATGAAAAAAAATTAGAAATAAGGAAATGCACACAAATGACAATTTTTTAAAGAGTGATGTCTGCCTCATTTGCAATACTGGTGGGTACAAATTTATTTAATTTAATTGTATGTGGAAATTATAATTTATTGTAGTACATATAAGCTAAAATGGAGAGAATTAATTTATTGAACGAAAAATCATTGAGCAATCAAAATGTTAAAATTTGTTTTGGAACATAGCAATTTTAACATTTAAGCCCTCTTCACATACAGAAAACACTAATAGTTTACCCTAAACAAAAACAGTTTTTGATAAGATTCTTCAAACATGACATTTTTGTCTAGTATCATTGCATATTAGACCATGCATCCACATGGTACAAATAAACAGGAACCTTCAAAGTTGGTCGGTCATGTCAGTGTTATAGTGTATGGAAAACAACCGTTGATATTACTCCCTTGACCCATATCCAAATCAATAATTTACATAATTCTTGAACAAGTATTTTAGGTAAAACGAGTTATTTCACTAACAAATTTCTTTTTATATGTGGAGTACATATTGAAAATGTATTTAATTTTGGTAAAGCAGATTTTTAAATAATTCATTATGTACTGAAAACTACTGCATTTCATGCAATTTGGCATAAGTGCTGAAAAAGTCCATGAATCTGAACAACAAAAAAATGCATTTTCTGGATATATGTTATCCTATTAAAAGAAAATTTTAAACGATAATAAATGATTTATATTTAAAGAAATAAATTTGAACTTTGACACACAGATAACTTCCTGAAAATTATGTATTATCCCATAACTTTCTATTGGGCAAAAGGGAAAATTCTCAATGAAAAATATAATCCAAAAATCCACACAATAATGGCAATTTGAAAAATACAGAAATATATCCACATTTAGTTCCAAATTTTGGATATTTACCACCAAATGAGCTTTTCGTGAAGCTGAATTAAATCATTATTAGCAAACATCTTAATTTAGTTTTCTTAATATTTTCGGGGTTGAAATAACCACTTTTCCAACTTTTGATTCCTTATTTTTTCCTCTATTAATACATACTCTTATCTTTATGAAAACCCAAAAATAAAAGCCTAGATTGGCTAGACTATTAACAAGGCTACTGAACTGAGAAATTATCAAATTCTTCAATAATATCTTTGACCTCTGCAATAATAATTAAATAATACAATAATTAAACTGTTCCTTGGATGTAATCTAATCTTGTTACCAGTCTAACGGCACTACTGATAGATGATAGAGTGTCCATTGTTTTAACGCCATCAACAAAGCAATCAACTTGTGTATTATGTGGAGAATTATGTGGTGAGAAAATTGAAATGTTAAAGAGTGACAAAGGTGAAATGACAGAATATTTCTTTTTAATTGAAAAAAATCCTCCAAGTTACAATCTCTTCAGAAGGATGTGTGCTGCCGTCGATGTGTACGTAAATTGGTTATTAATCTATCAAATTAAAGCAACATGTGTCGACAAGCGAAAAACTTAAAATAAAACAACAAAACGAAACGTCTACAAGAACCAGTTTGGTCCCAATCCAGTAGGCGGAAAGTTCTTTCTGAAATTGAAAATGCCAAGATTGAGTTTAAATGGTATACATACAATATCTGAATGCAATATGCCTCATCTACAACTATCGAACTATAGCTTTCAATGCACGGTATTAGACACATCTGTTATTAGTGATCTGTGATCTCCAATGAGTGACTAATGGCTTGTAAAAATAATGCCAATGTCACACAATAAGGTATTTCTTGTAAATAAATAACATTGACTCCTTTCTGTGAAATGTTCCCAGCTTGATATTTCATCAGTGCTACCAACGGTGAGATCACAATCACAGATTTGATCAGACCCTAAGTTTCAAACTAGGGGAGATAAACTAAAGAACTCGGTTGAGAAAGTCTTATCAACTATGGCGCTGAACGTTGCAAAATTCAATAAGTAAATACATTTGTGCAAAGAAAAAATGTTGTATATCGTTATATGTGTTCAATATTTTTAATTTGTGTGTGTGAAAAATATATTTGAGTGTAAAAAATATATGTGTGTAATTTTTGGTTATGTTTGTGTGAAAATAATTGTTTGTGTGTAAAAATATATATTTGTGAGTGATTTTTGTTTTATATTTGTGTGTGAAAAAATTCTTTGTGTGTGTGAAAATCACACACAAACATATATATTTTTACACACAAACATATTTTTCACACACACAAAGAGAATATTGAACATAATTTTATTTTTACATGTAAATATAAAAGAAAAATTACACAAACATTTATTTTTTTTACACACAAATTAATTTTTTATTTTTAATTTTCGAACATTTTACACAGTATATATAAATGGACACTAACACACAAACACTTGCATATGCACTCATTCACAATACCTGGTACTTAGAAACATCAAATTGTACGTTATGAGACATCCATAAAAACATACATTTACCATTAATAGCAAACCATAACGCACATATATGCATGCTCTCACTCTCTCTCTCTCTCTCACACACACATACACACACACACACTCACATACATACAGACAGACAGACAGACAGACAAGACGGACAGACAGACAGACAGACAGACATACTAAAGAAGAAAGATAAGAAGGAAGAAGAAAGAAGAGTGAGGAGGTACCGTTACACATACACTATATTATAGTTTAAATATATTATATTAAATAAAAAATAAATAAATTGTTCTGAAGAGTCGTGCTGATCGGCTATATAAACCGGTTAACCCTAACCAAAGATAAAAAGAATATTAAAGTAAGTTAGCAGTAGTAAAATACTAAGTGAAAGACTAGGGTAAAGGTATATACTTAAAGGTCCAATAAAGGTTTCCATTTCCTCCAGCCTATTTCAAATTGCCTTTTAATATGGTCACTTTGACTAAAAAACATATATTTTTGAACTAAAAAATTATCCTTAAATACATTAATAAGAGCATTGATATTTAAAGAGTTGCTAAGACATCTGGTTTTATAAATGTAATGTTTCATAATTATCAAAATTTCATTGTCAACAGAGCTACAATTTTGTAAAACTATTCCAAAAAGAAATGAATCTTTATTATATGCAAAAGGAATAAACAATAAATCTAATAAAGTTTCAAAATTTTGAAGCAGAGTTTGCACCTCTTTGCATTCCCATAGGCAATGTATAATTGTCTCCCTTTCTGTATTACATAAAGTACACATTGGACTAGGATTTATTCCTATCTTATGAAGGAAGGTATTAGTAACTAATATATGATGAATAATTCTGACTTGAAACCATATCAATTTGGAATTTTTTGTTACCTTAAATGGAAGAGTATATATTTTTAACCACATTTCTGTATCAAAGTTAAAGCTCAAATTCCATTTTCTAGTACCTGTTGGAGTTGTAGATGGAGTTATGATAAACCTATAGAAGTCTTTCACACCCTTTTTGCTTTTAAAGAAAATTTCTAATAATTGTGGTATAAAAGGGTATGAAAGTTTCTCTGGTTTTATTTCGAGATTTCTTAAATAGCGCTTTATTGACAATATTAGTCCATGGTATTGTAAAAAATTAGTATCTATTCCAAATTTTTGTATAAATTCGTCAAAAGAAAGAAAAGTAAAATTGTCAGAATTTTTCATCAAATCATTTAAAATTAAAATACCTGACCTAAACCAATTGGGGTAAAAAACAAATTTATTATCAATTTTAATATCATTGTTGTACCAGAGAGGTGTTTTGAGGATACACTCTTGTCTATTTAGCCTCATATCTTCAGAATAATTTAATTTATCCCATGCTTTAAAGACATCTTTCCAAAATTGATTACGACATCTGGATATACACAATTTTACATAATCCTTCCCACAATTATATATCTTATTTAAATCTAGAGTTGACTTGAGGATCAGATACCATTTGCCTGAAGACGAAAATAATCTTCTAACCCATCCTAACTTTAATGAATGGATGAAAGCATACAAGTCAATCATCTTAAGCCCACCATCTGCATATTTTTGAATCATAACATCTGATTTGATCTTATGGCATTTACCATTCCACAAAAAATCGAGTAATAAAGAATTTATTGTAGCTAAATATTTTTCTGGTGGGTTTGGTAGGGTTATAAATAGATAGTTAAGTTGCGAGATCAATAAAGATTTAATAACATTGATTTTCCCAATTGGAGTCAAGCTCCTCCTCTTCCAAACAGTAAGAAGTGACTTGAGTTTTACAATTTTTTTGTCAAAATTCATTTTTGGTATCTGATCTAAATCAACTGAAAATTCAACCCCCAAAAATGTAAATCTGGTTTTCCCCCACTGTAAATTCAAATCTGGCCTATATGTTACATTACTGTATTTATAGCTCCCTAACCATATAACTTGTGTTTTACTAGTATTAATATTTAAACCTGAAATTTTTGCATAGTTATTCAACTCAGATATAGACTCATTAAGAGACCTCTCTGACCCATCTAGTATTAAACCAGTGTCATCTGCATATTGCACGTTCAAAATTGGTACATTATCTACATCAATGCCTTTAATATGATTATTATTTCTAATTCTTGCAGCTAGAACTTCTGCACATATAATAAAAATGTAGGGGGCTATTGGATCTCCTTGACGACAACCTCTTTCTATACTGATACGTTCCGATAAATTTCCCCCTTGATTAATTGAAGAATATACATTATTGTTAAGTAATTTTAACCACTTTCTTATTTCTGGTCCAAAGTTAAAATAGTTAAAAACTTTATCAATAAATCTCCATGAAACGGAGTCAAATGCCTTTTCGAAATCTACTAACATCAACATACCTGGAATATTTAAATCTTCAACATATTGCATTACATCATACACTGTGCGGATATTTTCACCTATATACCTACCAGATAAAAAGCCAGTCTGATCTTCATTGATAATTTTATCTAAAACTGTTTTGATTCTATGTGAAATTACCCCTGAAGCAATTTTATATGTAATATTTAAGAGTGTAATTGGCCTCCAGTTTTTTAAGAAGTGGCGTGGCTTATCTCCCTTGGGAATACACACAATAATTCCATGTCTTTGGGTAACTGAACATTGACCTACTAAAAAACCATGATTTAAAGAGCGCACAACAAAACTACCTAAATTCCTCCAAAAAACTTTAAAAAAATTCTGAAGTGAAACCATCTGACCCTGGACTCTTATTATTTTTTATACCTCTTAGAACTTTTCCTGCTTCCTCAAACGTTATCTTACCCTCTAAGCTATCTGACTCAGTATTATTTAATTTTGGAATATTACAATTTTCTAAATGTACTTCTAAGTCAACGTTATCAGTCTCACTAAACTTATAAAGATTTTCATAAAATAATCTTACTTCAGACAGGACTTCCTCTTGTTTAGTTATAATATCTCCATTATCTTTTTGTATTTTAGGTACACACAAATTAATTATATTGAACACATCTAACGATATATTACAAAAATATTTTTTACACATTTTATTTTACTTATTGATTTTTGCAACGTTCGGCATGCCATAAATAGCAATAAAACTCGACTTGTTTCAAAGAATTATGCACAGCTACAATACGATCCCTAAGTACTCATACAAAGGTTACTTCGAGTTCATGCAATTTTGTATACAGAATCGCACTAGTATCATTCCAAATTAGTCACAGCTACTTACATGGATGACCGGAACAGACTAATTAATCTCCCTTTATTGAACATTTAACTACTAATGTCATAATCTAGATACTATATTCATAGTATCTCATATTTATGTGCGGGGAAACTCAGTGATGTAAGTTATATAATGTTTGATGGTACGGGTACAGTCAAGGATGTAAGTTATATATGTTGTATAGTACGGGTACAGTCAGAGATGTAAGTTATATATGTTGTATAATACGGGTACAGCCAGGGATGTAAGTTATATATGTTGTATAGTACGGGTACAGCCAGGGTTGTAAGTTATATATGTTGTATAATACGGGTACAGTCATAGATGTAAGTTATATATGTTGTATAGTGCGGATACAGCCAGGGATGTAAGTTATATATAATGTAATGTAAAGGTACAGTCAGGGATGTAAGTTATATATGTTGTATAGTACGGGTACAGCCAGGGATGTAAGTTATCGATGTTGTGTAGCACGGGTACAGTCAGGGATGTTAGTTTTATATGTTGTGTTGCACGGGTACAGTCAGGGATGTAAGTTATATATGTTGTATAGTACGGGAACAGTTAGAGATGTAAGTTATATAATGTTTGATGGTACGGGTACAGTCAAGGATGTAAGTTATATATGTTGTATAGACGGGTACAGTCAGGGATGTAAGTTATATATGTCGCGTAGAACGGGTACAGTTCAGGGATGTAAGTTATATATGTTGTATAGCACGAGTACAGTCAGGGATGTGATTTATATACGTTTGATAGTACGGGTACAGTCAGGGATGTAAATGATATATGTTGTATAGTACGGGTACAGTCAGGGATGTAAGTTATATATGTTGTAAAGTACGGGTACAGTCAGGAATGTAAGTTATATATGTGGTGTAGTACGGGTACAGTCAAGAATGTAAGTTATATATGTTGTAAAGTACGGGTACACTCAGGGATGTAAGTTATATATATGTTGTATAGTACGCGTACAGTCGGGGATGTAAGTTAATCGTTTGATAGTACGGGTACAGTCAGGGATGTAAGTTATATACGTTTGATAGTACGGGCACAGTCAGGTTGTAAGTTATATAGGTTTGATAGTACGTGTACAGTCATGGATAGATATATGTTGAATAAGACGGGTATAGTCAGGGATTTAAGTTATATACGTTTGTTAGTACAGGTACAGTCAGGGATGTAAGTTATATATGTGGTTTAGTACGGGTACAGTCAAGGATGTAAGTTATGTAGGTTGTATAGTACGGGTACAGTCAGGGATGTAAGTTATGTACGTTGTATAGTACATATTTAGACGGAGATTTAATTTATATATGTTGTATAGCATGGCTACACTCAAGCATGCTTAGTTATATATGTTGTATAGTGTGGGTACAATCAGAAATATATATAATGTTTCTGGTACAATCAGGGATGTAAATAATAAACATGTATGTTTATAGCACGGGTACAGTCAGGAATGCAAGTTATTTATGATGCATAGTGCATATTTAGACAGAGATTTTATTGATATGTGTTGTATAGTATTCTTTTCAATAACAACAGCGCACCATTCGAATGCACCGAAATAGTCTAGTAACTGACATCCGGTACGACCGCGGCCGTCCGGTACTAGCAGTGATACGGCTACAGTCACGGATGCGCCTGACAGCCCCTACTCCAAAGATCTAGGCATGTAAACTTCCGGTTTGCACCGGCATTCCACGCGGCAGGCGGAATTTTCAACATTCTTAATGTAAATCTTATCCTTGTGGGATTGAAGGATCATAAGTCCCAGTATTGAGATAGTAATCGCGGGAAAGATATATTACATATGCAGTTTGTACCCAAATAACAATTGGATAGCACTGTGTCCGTTTGCGAAGCGCACATGGACTGGCTTAATCTGTAAATAACGTCACCAATGACTTTATGGTAACGTTAGAGAGAATTTGACCTTACATATGACTTTTCCGAATGTATATATAATATTATTGTGATATCTTGATCTTTTACGAACGTTTGTTGCTGACATGAATATTCCGAATTTGCATATTACAGAGTTATCTGCACTTGCGGGTAGGTATTGATTGTGACGTCATGTGTTTGCGAGCGTAACGTCATACGTTTCTGAGAAAACGACGTGAATTGCACTCACAAGATAATGACGTAACAATCGATACCTACCCGCAAGGGAGCTAACTCTGTAATATGCAAAGACGGAATAGGTCAATGAACCATAACAGAATATTCACAAGTGTTACCTCAGGTAAACTACATGCCCAAGAAACGGGTATACGGATGTCGGTAGAGCGCCTTCGAGTATTTTCGGCCGTCTGCTTTTTTCGACTCACAGACATATCAATAAATATTGAACTAAAACACCGTTCGTTAATGAAACAAATTAAAATAAACATTTACCGACAGATCTCGTTTAATTATTTTCTTTCTAACCATATCATGTACCGAGCTTCATCATTAATCAGTGTATAGTAACAATTTTAATTCATATATTTCATTTAACTGTACTGTAATCATATTGATTTCTAGCTTTGATTTTGACATAACCCATGGAGTTGAATTAAATGGATAGCATAGCGTTGTTACAATTCATTTGTTAACATTTTCTATTATTTTTGTAATTAGTGGGTGAGTACAGAACAACATAAATAAATCATACATATCTAATGTACTGCAGTTCTTTGCAAACATAACTGTACTGACAAAAATTGACAAAAACCAAGGATTTATAAGAGATAGGTCGTTGCAAAAATATTATTTTAACTGATGCATGTTTTATTTTGTTGGTAAAATACTAAAATAAATTACAAGTTGTTGTAAAGTTGCAATTTGATTTTTATCATTAAAGAAATGAATTGATCAATAAGAGTAAGACCAAACATACAATAAATGACACTATATAGGGCTATATGTAGCTCGACTTCATTTTCTATAAGTGCTGGATCTATATTTAAAGGATACTAAATAGTCTGACCACCGAAAAAAACAATGAGAAATTGTGCATACTTTCAATATCGTTAATTTGCACATATTATAAGCGAGTTTGTTATTCCACGCCTTATAGACTACAATGTCATTTAAAGAAAATCGGAGTACCCGAAGAAAAACCATCGGCCTCCAATCGGTATTTAGTGGCTTCCCTTAATTGCTTTAAAACGGACAATCGGAGGGAATATCAATCACTCTTCCATGACATTCCAAATCATAATTAAGGCACGACATTAAATGTATATAAAAATACATTTACACGACTGGCAGCTACACGCGTTATGTCTTAGCTTGTCCTATTAGTATGTCAATTATTCCAAAAAAATCTTCACTTTAGTATTTTGTTCCCAAATATGAAAAATAGATATTTCTATTTGTCTTATTGTAAAAGTCTAAAATATAAAGTAACAAACAGACATAATAACGATCATGTTTAATTCAAACATTGGAATATCTGGTTACCATGACCTTAATCATGATGTCCTAACCCCGGATATCTTTAAACGAAAAATAATGTTTATCGGTCATGGTCGCGACAAGGCCCGATTTGACACTTTATTGTATCAAAATAAAAATAAACAAAAATGCCTCCCATGTATATTTTACAGAAATGATGTAGACCTGTAAGCACCAACCGGAGTCACTATCACATCCACATTGATGGATAACAATGTAACGTGTGGATCCTCTAATGTGGAACTGGAATACGGAATAATGGAATGGTGATAACTTAGGTAAGAAATCACTCATGAATAGTATACACCGTAACCTGAACGCATGACATCATCCTCGGTCTCGGGTGTTCGTTAGACTTTCGCTTCCTACCCCCTGGGACCATCGGCCGCATTTGCCGTGGTTCTGATAAATATTCGTAAAACTGCCAACCATTGAACAAGCGTGTTCAAGTTATTGGCATACTTTGCACAGGTCGAGACGATCACTATATAAAGAAAAAGAAATATGACGTCACTATCTACTTACATGTACCTGGTATCCATAATGCATTACGTAACTCCTCTAATCGACTAAATGAAATGAGGTCACATGGTCACCCTTACTATATATTTATTGTGCGAAATCTTTTGATTCCGGACAATTAAACATTTAAATTAATTGATATTTCGAATAATAAGTATAACTTTATATAATTATTATAAATTCACATTTGGAAACTTATGTATTTTTATCAAACCGGTCATGCACTGTCACTGATGATACATATGCTTTTGACTCTATAGACTATTAAGATATCGGTCTGGATATGCATTAAAGCATGGGACAGGTTACAGTATGTCAGCCTTCACGTGCATAGAGACAGGACAGTGGTGAAGCAGACGACTATTTTATCATATCAAACATGTATAATAAACTTAAACAATAAAAACCAAAATTGAAAGTTATGTAGAAGTTGCGAGTAGTTTTAAATTTATAACAAAATAGAACGAACGTACATGTATTTATATATCATCTACGTTCTTGAACTGTATAAACAAAGTGTACCAAATCATACCCGAAGTCCGTTTTAAGACATGAAATTTGATTGCAATAGCCTGATACATGTAAAATGGAGCCAATCAAATGGCCAGATTTTGGGTGATGAATTATTCATGATATCACGGCCCATGTTCCCAGGGGTTAGTTATTTAGAGTGATAGTGCAAATAACACCTGGGGCCGAGTATGGATATATATAGGGCAAACCGTACTTACGGGATTTTCCGTTGGGTCCGCATCCCTGGTATATTTACGCCAACACAGCTTTAGATACTCACAATAACTGGCACCTTTTTTGTACGCAATAATCTGCGTGCCGATAAGCGATCTGTTATTTTGGCAATGTATGTATTATCTAGATAATATTTTATTAATTGTAGGCGGAAGAATCATTTGTAATATGTATACAACCCTGTCTCGCTACACACCACACTTGTTCTTCGGCAGTGTACTGTACTTATTTACGTCTGTGTAGCGTAACTTCCGGTTTGGTGCGACTCCTCATTTTATTATCTGTCGTTGTACATGCCCCCTTTTAAATTTAGATTACAGTTTAGGAATTCGCTTTACATGTACACACTTTCTAGATATTTCCTTTTTAACGAAATTAGTGTTTATTAACAATGTTTTACCAAGTCTCGCAAGGTCTCGTTAACGTGGTTTACTGTCGTTCGAGTCTCTCGGACTTTTCCATGCGTCGTAGATATGTAAACAAATGGAGATCGTGTTGTGATTCCCCCTGGGACACAACAACTCTACGATAGGGTAGGTAGCATCCAATCGTTTTAAAACTTGCTCCAACCTCTGATATGTATATAGAAAATTTAAAACAAAGCGTCACTTTCAAATTTTCGGCCGTGCAGAACAGATCGCGCTTGTTCGCAGTGAAATTCAACAAAAATTCTTGCTGGTTTTGGTACATTCGGCCTCAATATTCTTGCTATATTTTGGAACATTTTATCACAGACGATCTACACATTCAATATTCTTGCTATTCAATATTCTTGCTGTATTTGGATCATTTTATCAAAGACGATCAAAATTTGAAAACTTCAAAATGCCAGAAAAGGAAATACGTTCATTCTTTAAAATTCCAAATGACGTTTCTTTGGACACATACATGATCCAGAGGTTGAAGAGCATCATGAAAACGGCAACATCTGTAGAGCAGGCATTGTTTGCCATTCAACTAGACTGTGCGGCCTTTTGTGACGGCTGTTACTTTTGTGGTCAATTTTAAGTTTGGAACATTATCAGTCAATTTTATAAGAAAAAGAACATAAATTTAACTTTAAATCGGCCTGATTTTGGAAAAAATACTAATCATGGATTCCTCTGATTTGAACGCGGAAATGAAAAAAGTGGAGATCTGGGCAACACAGAAAAAATAACTGAGGATTCACTAAATTTACTGTTCAATTTGGGTTTTTGTTCAATGGAGGCCCTATCTTGCCTCACTTCTGAGGACCTGGCCAAGTCCAAGATCCCTGTAGGCCAGGTCAAACTCATTGTCAAAGCTGTGAAACAAACTTTTTCGACGGATCCGGTAGAGGCAGTATAGCGTAGAGCAGAAGGAGCCACAGGCGGCTCCACATCCCAGGTCAAGGAATCGGCTACAACTGATGACAATTCCCAGGATGAAGACTTACTGATCAGGGAAGTGTTGAACAACCTGCAGAGAGGTCAACAGACCACAGCTGGATGCCGTGAAAATACTGATGAAACACTGCAAGGTGGGTTTTCATGGCAGGACCCTCAGGTACATTTAAAATCACTCGGGCAGGCCCGTGATAATAACTATTTAGATATCACAGATTTTGTTAATGGGGGTATGCAGACTGAGAAAATTGTGTCTGAAAATGAGGTCTTTCAATTTATTTATAAAGCTGGGCCTCAAAAACCTAAATTAGAAAATATCTCTCTGTCACAATTGTCCAATGCTAATTTGGCTATATTACATAAGCTTGTACAGGATGGTACTCTGTCCATAGACCACATTTTTGATTACCTATCACACACTTCTAGGATATATCGTTTAATATCAACACATGATACGATATCGGTCTTCCTATATGATAGGGAATACAGACGTCTCCAACATGTCCACAAGTTCCGTTGGGGTACATCTGTCTCTCACCTATCGGACGAATTTTTGCGCCTCAGACCATATCAGTCATCAAATTCTCAGTCTGCAAAACAGAGGAAAAAAACCTTTGGCCCCCGGTACTCAACAGAAATTTGCTAATTTTACACCCCAAGGGAAGGAAATATGCAAAAGATTCAATTCTAAAGGGGGGTGTCAGGCACAGCAGTGTCGATACGAGCATGTTTGTTCAATACCAGCATGTTTTGCGTCTCATGCTAGAGGAAACCATAGTTTAAAAAACTAGGTGTAGCTAAGCAACCTAAGCCCTCTGCCTGTTTGAACATAACGGCCTGGGAGAATGAATTAGGCAATGATTTTGACAAGTCTTGCATCTTAAATGGAATTAGGAATGGTTTTGATATTATTGATCCTGTATCTAGTCCTGCCAGAGCTTATCTAAAAAATCACCCATCAGCTAGACCCTCAAGTCCTTTATATCAGAAAGCAACAGAGCAAGTTTTGACCGAAATTGAGAATGGTAATTATGTGAAAGTGCCCTTTACACCCAAGATAGTCAGTTCTTTAGGGGTCATACCAAAGCCTGACGGAGGTGTACGACTGATACATGACTGTAGTAGACCTGAGGGATTAGCAGTGAATGATTATACTGAAAACATTCCTAAACATAAGTACAGCACGGTTGACTCTGCTGCGAGACTAGTATCCCCTAATTGTTACATGGCTAAAGTAGATCTCAAAAGTGCATATCGTGTTGTCCCTATCAGTGACAGCAGTCAAACAGTAACGGGGATTCATTGGGAATTTAAAGACGGAATTCGTTACTTCATTGATAAAAAATTACCATTTGGCTCTCGTTTAGCACCTAGTATTTTCCATAGACTTTCTCAGGCAGTGGTTTGGATTATGAATCGTAAGGGTTTTAGTAACATAGTAGCATATCTAGATGATTTCTTTATTTGCGAGTCTTCTAAGGCTCAATGCATCCAAAGCCTTAACACCCTAATTTGCCTCTTACGAAGGCTAGGGTTTATGATTAGCTGGAATAAAGTTGTGGATCCAACACACAAGCTGACCTTCTTAGGTATCGAGATAGATTCCCTCGGAATGCATCTCAGACTTCCTGACGAGAAGTTACACGCACTAAAATATGAGCTAGACAATTTCAGCTCTCGCTGTCGTGCTAGCAAAAAGCAACTACAATCTTTAATAGGGAAACTAAACTGGGCGTCGTCGGTAGTATATGGCGGGAGAGTCTTCCTTCGCAGACTGATCAATGCTATGTCTTCCCTGAAAAAAGATTCCCATAAACTCCGGTTTAATGCGGAAGTCCTCCGGGACTTAGCCTGGTGGCATACCTTCCTTCAAACCTTTAATGGCAAATCCCTCCTTTTAGAGAAACGAGCTGTTACAAGTGTATACACAGATGCTTGCAATGAAGGGGCGGGTGGTCATTGGGGTAATGACTGGTTTTATACAAACTGGTCCGCTGACATCCCTACTGCATTATATATGCACATAAATGAAAAGGAAGTTCTAGCTGTATGCCTCGCAGCACACTATTGGGCTCCGGCCTGGGCAAATAAGCGTATTATTGTCATCTCTGACAATATGGTCACAGTATCTAGTATAAACAAATGTACGTCTCGCAATTCTACAGTTATGCATTTTCTAAGATACCTCTTCTGGTTGTCAGCCAGACTTAACTTTCATTTATCTTCCAAACATATCAAAAGTAAGCATAATTGCTTAGCAGATTGTGTGTCCCGATTGCATGAGGGCGAGGCATACACTACATTTGTCTCAACGCTCCAAATGCCAACCCCTTTATTCTCTCTGTTGTACCATATGTCTATTAGGTCTCTTTCCCTTCTTTTATCTAGGCACGGCCCGAAATATGCTGTTGCTGGATGATCAAGTGTCCCTGTTACGTGCGAATGCTTTGGCGCCATCAACCAGACGAATATACCATACCTACTTAGATACCTATCTAAAATTTGGTTGTGATCATAGTATAAAACCTATCCCAATATCTTATATCAATTTAGGGCGGTACATTGCCTTCCTATCTATGAGGTTACAGTTTTCCTCAATAAGAAATTACCTGTCGGTTGTAAGGCTTTTACATCTTGAGGTCGGGTTAACTAATCCTGTTGACAATTATCATATAAGTAGAGTACTAAAGAGAGCACGTAGATTGTTGGGGGACTCATCCTGCCAGAAACTTCCGATTACTCCCATTATTTTAATGCAAATCTTACCCCAGCTTGACATTAAGTCCCCTCGTGATATTTGCTTTTGGGCTGCTTGCTTGGTTGCCTTCTTCTCCTTCTTCAGGAAGTCTAACCTCCCCCCCCCCTCCTCCTTGAAGGATTTTAATCCTAACATACATCTAAGTCGTCATAATGTGTCCTTTAGTTCTAAGGGAGTGATCCTACATGTGCATTGGTCAAAAACTATTCAGTTTAGAGAGAGGTCACTCTCTGTACCTTTACCATTAATTCTTTCCTCTCCCCTCTTCCCCACCCAAGCCTTCCTTTTGCTGTTCAGGCTGTGTCCCTCAAAAAACTTAAAGATACCGGTCTTTATGTTCCCTACTCCAGGGGGATGTAGGTTGCTTAGCTATGATAGTTTCCTCTCTCGTCTTCGAGAGTGCCTTGGACATCTCCGGATAGATCATTCAAATTACTCTGGGCATAGCTTTAGGCGGGGTGGAGCATCCTTTGCACTTGAGTGTGGCTTACCACATGAAATCATTCAAGCGCAAGGGGATTGGCGTAGTGATGCATATAAGAAATACATAGACACGTCTCTCGCATATCGTCAACACCTCAGTACTTCACTTGGGGAAGCTATAAAGAAAAAAATCTGAATTTTTAAATATGTCTGTGGTCAGCCATGAAGACCCATCTCTGTAGTGTGCATGTAATAACAGTGACTTAAATATACTTGTACAAACATTCTGAATAGTGCGTGGTCTGTTCGATCACAGACAGTACATGGACATCGATGGACCTCTTAAACCGAGTTCGGGAGAACATAATGTTAATCAGGGATTATTTATGGTGTCAACCTTCCGTGCTGCTGGTTATATCATTGAACCTCAGATTGTTTCATGGATTGACTTTGGATTTATTTTGTGTTATACCATGTGGAACTGTGTATGATATACCGTGATGGATATGTGCACGTATATACCATGGACATGTAATTATATGTGTCTTATCGTTGCAGTAACCGGCAGTACAGACTGAATTCATTAATGGTCACTGTGTGTCTCCTTTGAACCTTTTTAAAAAAAACTACTTTATACAAATATGTAATTTTACTTTATATACAGTACTTACCAACTCAGGTTTGGGTGTTTGGACAAATTACTACCTGGTTTATTACATGTGGTTCTTCCACTTACTGTAATCATAATTATAAAAAATATGTTATGCAATAATATTTTGCAATATTGTGTCATGATTATATCATCTATCTATAATTATGTAACATTACATAACACATTGATACAGTAATAAACCTTGGCTACATTATCACCCAAACCTGAACGACTTTAGTTTTATTTATGCTTTGTAAGGCAGAAAGTTCGTTTTATCAACTTTCTGCTTTGCATCTTGACGACTGTACTATTAATATACAGTTACCCAATCTACCGGCGCTTATTATCTTTAAATAAGTAGATTATAATTATCTGATATAAAATAAAATATTTGGTATCGATTTAATTTTATATAAACTAAATTATGTTTATTTACATCGAATGGGAAACGAATTATACAACTTAAACAAATCCCTTTCGATGGCCCGAATGAAAGCGTATGTACGTGATAAGGTCGATACCCCGAGATGTTTACGCCCGTGTCGTGAATCCTACCCCAGCTTAATCACTACAGTCCCCTATTGTCCAATCGATGTTCACATTTTTATTAGAAAAAAAAACTGTTTAAAATGACATTGAGTAATGTAGATATCTATAAACTGTACAATAATTATCATGAATATGTGAGTAATTTAATCTTTATTTAGTATAATGTCCCGATAACAACTACTATCAGTTATACTTATGACATGTCAGGTTCAGTTTGGTATGAGAATAGACCGAGTAACCGGAGAAACAATCACCTACCTACGGTCAGTTACTAGTAAATATTTCCATTCTAGTTTTTTGTTTCCCGTTTGATCTATGTTAAACCAGATGGGCAATATCACGCTATGAACTCCAATCTGGTCAAGCGTATGAATATTTAACGTTTCCGCCGCGTCGCGGACAGTGTATACAATAAATACTTACGCCTATACATAACGGTCAAATAATTTAAAAGTGGTTTTAAAGTTGTGTGGTCTATGAAATCTAATAGTATTATCATGTTTACAAAACAGCATGTATTAAAAAAATATCATCGCATAATTTTCATTTGTTCGCTTATTTCAAACCGTTTTCTGTTGAACTATATTCAGAAGCTGATGATATGGCTGTTCCGTTTATTAAACTTGGTGACGTCAACACTAGCGCAAGCGGGAAAATTCAAAGGATATAAGTTACCTCCCTTTACTGAGAGAGTGACACTAAGGGACGTAACTCTAATAGATCAGAATATCTGTAAGTTATATACAGTAACCATGGAAATGCGTACTTAAAATAGATCAATCAATCAAATTATTATATCTATGTGTCCAACGCATGATAAACATTAAACCCCAATACATACCTACCTATATATCACCGTAAACAAATATGTCCACCTATTGTCTGAAAATAAATACAACTAAAAGCCTAGTTAGGAGGGAGATTTTAAGTTGTACGTTGCTAAAATAGATTAATCAATCAGCAATATTATGGGGACAGCATTCTTCATTTGAGCATTTGTTTTCTAAAAGTCCATGTCCCAATGAATTCTACAATTCTACATTCTACAAGTGCAGTACACAAGACCATCTTGGCTTGCTCCCAAAAAGGGATATGTTGGCTTTACCGATAATCCGAATTCCTCGACTAGGATGTTTTTTTCCATGTACCTCACATATGTTTTCCTTGCAGGTTTTTCATGTGTCCTCCCATACCTTGTTTATTCATTGTCTTGGAAGATGTAATCAAAGAGTTTCATCATCAAACCTTCTGGGTTATTAGAACTTTTTCTCTTCATTACATACCCAAAGATTGAGGCAGATATGCGGTCTTGTCTTGGTTTTTTCCATTCAGACCATTTTCTTGTAGATATTTCAATAAAAAAACATTCATCCTCTGTGACACAAAGATTATCAAAATAACTCTGAAATGTTATCTGGTAATACTGGAATTTGATATCAACTCTAAACAGGTAGAAAATTGAATAAATGATAGGTAAATAAACTAAACTATCACAGTCAACTTTCATACGATTTGCAAGCCATCCAACATTTGATGTTGACTGATGCCGAAAAAGTAGCAGCTCCTTAAATCTACTCACATTTGAAGTACAGGTAGAGTTTTGCAAGTCATAAAGTTTTACTGGGACACCGATATCTTCTGAAAACTTTTCAAATTAATGTATTTTTAATGGGACTTGTTCAGCTTTTTGGGGGCTAACTTTCTTTTCCTGGGGTTGTTAATTCCATTTATAGTTATGGGCAGTAGGAGCAAGCATAACCGAGATATCTGCCACAGCGTATAACAATGCAGAAGTATAGTTATAAGCCTCATCCTCCCTGCAAATAAAAAAGAAATATGGAAATCATATAGTATTTAAATCAAAACAAACTTGCTAGTGCGCAGAAAATTTTAAACAGACACAATAATTTGAACATCCTGCCTGTCGAAGATTAGGGAAATCAATTGGTCAAGGCAGGTGATATATGCAGATGAATCAAGAAAATAATTAAGAATCTGAATTTAAACCTTAGGGTGTTGTTCAAACTATAAAACCATTCATACCTAGCTTTATTTATTTGTTAGTAAGCCGGGATTGTTCAATCTCGTTTTATTAATCAAAATACCTAGTATTCATTCTCTTTGTAACATTTAAGACACGTTAGGATGCAAAACTTGTTCTCACCCAAAATACACTGGTTTACAAATAGTTTACGTCAAATAGCACAACAAAATTCGAGTCGTGTATTCTGTAGAACATGCACATTGATAAAACTAGAATTTTACAGATCAAAACGTTTATTTTTTAACTCGTGATATAATATGTGCAAATTAAAACCCTCGAATTTCTGGCAGTGCTTTATAGCTAGATTACCCAAGGGTGGATGGCGGGGGGATGTCATTAGAAATAAAATTAGTCTTTACTATACCCAAATTGCATGTCACATTTGAATGAGCAATTTACATATGCTAATGAATATTAACCTTCATTTTTCATTAATAGGTATGAATGATGGTAAATAGTTACAACGATATCGAGTAAATAAGCCATTGTAGAACGTCCCTTTCCTAAATTGTCCTCTATATATAACCCTGAGATAGAGATCAAAATGAAGAAATTCATATGGATACTGACTGAAGAGTTACTGGCAAAAAGTCTAAATTGGACATGCAAAATGAGAAAAACACGTGTTGAAACCAATATCCGCTAAAATTCGAATGAATTAATGTCTTAACAATTTTGCAATAATGTGTAGCTCTGATGTTTGGGGCGTTGGCATCAAGTGCTAAAGGCTCGGTGTTTGAATTATCACTTCCTCTGCTTTTTATTTTTATTTAAACAAGCAATAGCAATTCCTTATTTTGTCATGTCAAATACATATTTTGAATTATTTGTGATATCAAATATAAAAAATATCCGCATTCAAATATCCTTATAGTAACTAATACTATGCAATTTGTAGACAATGCGTCACGTCAACCTTGGTAGGGAAAGGATTAGTATGTATTAGTTATTTATATAAATATACTTTAATTTCATACTGAAATATGTATCTAATTAATGTACTGTTTAAGTAGTAAAAGCTGGTGTGTTGGTGTTTATTATGCGAACAATGCAATAGGCCATTTTGGATATAAGACATATAAAATACGTCATGTGACATTTTACCTGTAGTGTATTTTTAGCACGAACAAAAGTTGTACGCGGCCTAGGTCGTAGCAGGTGGAAAGCGAACATTTGACAATCGACGGTATCGTTATATTTAGGATATCAAGTTGTGTTGTTTTAAAATACACAAGTTTATCAATAACGTATATAAATTGTATCAGCTTTACTTGGACAATTTAGTTTTAAACAACATACATGTAATAGAAAATGAAAACAGGAATGCATGGTACAATCTGGTTTATATTTTAACAAAGTATGAAATTATCCTAGTATTTATTTGCATAGATCGTTTAACTTAAACACTATTGATTGCTAATGTGAACACTGCTCAGGTAAGGGACTCAATTATATTACGTAAACATGCTGTCCAAGGTACAGTGTGTGTTCAGTCAACCAAAGGCAAACAATAATGCCTGTTCGATTTTTTTGTATTCAATTAATGTGTAAAATGTGTACATGTATATAGATACAACAATTCAGGATTAGCTTTGTCAATAAAGAATTAATGTTCTTATCGCAATGATAGCACACCTATAGTACCAAATACCATGGGCTGTAGCTTGTAGCATTACACAGGTGATGTGCCCCAAACCGCGCTTTAAGACTGAAGATATGGTAAATATCAGTCCTGTGAAATTGGTGGCAAACCACTTTATATTAAATGCAGACTTAAATAAATCACACAGCAGTAAATGTAATTAAATGTGTGAATTCCTGTGAAGTAAAATCTGGAGGAATATGGAATGAAAAGGGTAAAAGATAATTCTACATGTACATCAATTAAAAAAAGGCTAATTAATTATTTATTAATTAGAAAACAAAAATAACTTTAATATATTTTAGTATTTCTAACATCATTGGATAAGTGTTTCTCATTTTAGGCAGAATATTTTGATTTTTGATAATGTTAAGAGGCACATTGGGCCGATTTGACCAGGTAAAGGTTTTGGTGCAAGTGGTGCAAATAGTGGTATCTGTCACAATTGATATTGCTTTTTTACAGTAATATAAATATAGATCATTAATATAGTGTTTTCACCTTTTCTTAACAATACTATAATTAATACTTTGAGTTACAATGAGGCATTAATAATATGAATGATTTGACAAATATGAAAAGTATTTTTTTTAATAATGTTTTCGCAAAGGTTGCCTTTTCGACAATTTTACAAAGTTGAAAATATAGATTAAATGCCGAAATACAAATACAATCTGTAAAGTTCTGACAGAAATTTGAACGGGCATTTAAAATGTAAGACGATCGCTGGCCTCAATTATCGCACAACAAAACGCCGTATGTCATACCTATAATCGATATTCTTAAGGTACCTTATCAAATTACGACCAATGCAATGTGGTTTGTTTATATGCGTTTAGAAACATTTCATTACGACATGGAAAATCCCATTTCTGACTTCATAGTATATTATATATACAAACCGAAAGTAGAATGACACATGCATATAAATAATAATCAAAACAACTACATGCCAGGTACATAGCAACGAGTGTCAACAAATCTTAAGAGATTGTGTAGGTACTTAGTTTCTGTCGTACAAATGATTGTATTACACATCCGAAACAGATTACAGAATGGAATTTTTGGTGATTTGTGTTGCTTTATCAGAAACGTAAAATTCAAAACTAATGGATCGCTGTAAACTTTATTTTGATGACTACCAAAGTCGATGACTGTAGAAGTCCTGGTGGAAATTTGACGGTCAATTGTATTCAATATGGATACATTTCCATCACAGTTACATAAACACTCAAAGGTGAAATGTGAATTACTTTGATCAAACCATTGCTTGATGCTTGTTGAAATACCGGTAAGTCATCGATTCATGATAACTAATATAATATCATCATCAACGCGAAAGTGAATTTAAAACTCAACATTTGGATTATTTAAAGATTCACGTTTACGCAATTTACCTCGTGCTCCATTGGGTTTATCATCTCATAAACTAATCAAAGTAAGAGGTTAATCCTTATATTTACAATATTTACTTTAAGGTAGACCGTCCCTTCTGGTTTCCTTTCAGGGATTTCGTTTATGTTTTGATATTTTGATTTTAAGTATATCCTGATAACAAAAACCACATAAAAATGATATGTCACCGGGATAATTTTTCTTCCAGGTTTGCTTAAAGATATGTATTAACGACTTAATATTCCGGATTTTTAGGATTTTTAAATAAATAATATTTCCTCCTTGTAACATCACATAACATATAAAGAATATGCTCATAACATCTTCATATCTTCAGTAGGTGATAAATAATTTATAAATGTATTAAATAAGCTGGTAGTGAGTGGGTTTTCCACAATAAACCGAAATATCGTTATTTTAAAAGCAATTCTGGACCCAATTTTAGTGAAAAATTGCATCAAAATAGTCATGTTTTCTTTTTTTCTGAAAAAATGATCTCAAGAAAAATAGATTTTTTAGAATTTCCATGAAGATTGACCTATTTGCAATAAGAAAAGCCAACAAAAACTATACCTTACCGCATTCTTTTTCAAAATATGACCGATTTGCTTTCTAATACCCCTTAAATTTTGGCCTGAAAACGTGAAAAATAGGCGAATCCGTAGCACTTTTCAAGGTTTTATGTTATTCATTTACCTTTGTTAGTTTTCTATATTTATTTTATTATTGGAGCATACAAGATAACATGATAATTACATACCTTCATGATTTTATGCATCTATTATATAAAATATAACAAACCAGTTTGCAAGCTACATGTAGGCCTGACCTCAAACTTTCAAAAAGAGTCTAATTCAGCAGAAATTATATAAGCTTTTTCTGAGACAAATATTTTGCTCTCTTTTGTACTGTATTAAAATGAATTCTTTTCCGTTATAGCATCTTTCGAATCGTAAGTAAAGATTTAAAAAAAAAAAAAAAATGAAAATATGTTCCAGCAATTTTAATTCCGTATATTATTTATCCGTTTCCGGACGAAAATTAGTATACCGGTATGTTGCAATTCATATCTATCGTAGCTCAAAACTCGAATGTTTGCATTCAAAACACCGCTAACTTCCTTCAGCATTGACATACAGTGGGAATTAAGTTCTATCCTGCAAAAACGTAGGTACATAGCATGACGGTCATTCTGATGTTCAGTTTCTAGGCCTACAGTAACTGATGCGAAGTTTTTCGTTTTGGGTCCCCGTCAATCCATGTGTATTCCATGTTATTGTTCAGCGACCATTATGATTCTTGGAATTTACTTCATGCACGAATCTTCAAAATTATACTATATTTACCGATTAGCACACAGTTCGCACCTTTAGATTGGTACACTTCAAGTAAACACTCGGAAAGCTGGCAGACGAAATATTTACGGATATCCGAAGCGAGTTATAATAGGTGGGTACGGAGAAATAAAATATGTTTGCCGGGATCCGGAGAGCGACGTTACAATCGTATGACGTCACAGAAGGGACGGTCTACGTTAAACAATAAAAGCAACCGGAACATCAGATTCAATCATTTACCGTGTGTTGTTCGCCGTCAAAATTATACTGCCCTCATGTTTAACCATGCACAACAGCCATTCGGAAAAAGCGCGCCGTTGACTGACAGATTCATCCGCCCTTTCTTCTATGACGTCACAAAAATAGTTATTATATTCCAGTTATTTTATTCAGGTCAAATAGCAAAAACACATTCTAAAACTTAAATTTGTTTTATTGTATGTCTCCGATTGTCTTGTACATTTGTTATTTGTAAACATTGACACGTGATTTTGTTGGATTTCAAAAAAGTCCGCCAATGTTTACATGTATCCATACGCACTGAATCGGGTCATGTTCTGCACTCAAGTTATTGGGAAATAAACAGATCTGCTCCAACTTAGTTTATCGATACAGAAACAGTGGCAATTGTAAATATTAAACATTAGTTAAACTACATTCGGTTTGTTGATTAGGTAATAATAAATATAAAACTATTAGAAACTACAATACTGAACTAATATTTATCTCATAATACCGGCGAAATATTAATACATGTAATTGGCTTTGGTTGGCTTTTCTCTTACGTAAAAGTAATATACTCAAATTGCTTTTATTCAGAATTGCCACCATATTATAAAACAAATCATGTGTTATACAAACATGTTAATTAATTTGTCTTTGTTTTCTTATTAATTATGACATTCTGATTGGTCGATTCCTTTATTTCATTCATCTAAGATATAAATAATCTGGGAATGACGCGAAAACATAACGTTATCGCAATCTCTTAATAGAGACATTAACGTTTCATAATGATTTGAAAAAAACATATTCCATTACAAAATCAATGAATTTGTATGTTCAAACGTATTTAATTTTATGAAATCGTATAAAATATAATTATAAACATTGTTATCTCTATTTAAAAAAATTGTATACTTTGGGCCATTATTGATATTATGTAGGCACATTAGATACATCTTCAGGAGAAATATAAAGCTGTTCAATGATGCGGTCTATGATATCTGAATTACAAAACGGGGCCGCGGTGGCCGAGTGCTTAAGATGTCTCAGCATATTACCACAAGCCCTTCACCTGATGCAGTTGCCAGGTGCTGACGCTGGTCGGTAGTTTTTCTCCGGGTAATTCGACTTTCAACCACAAACAAACCTAACACGTCCTTTCATGATTCTGGCTGTTAATAGGACGTTAAACTTAATAAACAAAAAAAATGAATGACAAAACTTTCACATTAATTTAGCTTCATTTATGCAAATTTCGATTGGTTACTATGGTAGCTACAAATGTAATGATACGTAACTATCATACTAATTGCATCAGGGATATGAATAACAGATGTGGATTTTTTACGGATTTAGGGGCCAAAAAGCGCCCAATTCATACTCCTTCATCGGATATGAAAGAAATGCAAAGGGAATTTCTTTCATACTACAATGAAATTATGAAAATAATGGGACATTAATGTTTTATTTAAACCAGTTAATACTTACATTTTCGCTCGACTTCTTTTTCTATAAGTTCTGGATATGTATTTAAAGGGTACTAAAAAGTCTGACCAAATAAAAAAAAATTAAAAAAAACAAAGAACAAAAAACAAAAACAAAAAAATGAAAAATCGTGCATGTTTCAATATCGTTTACTTGCACATATTATAAGTGAGTTTATTTATTTCCAATCACTATAGACAGCGATGTCATTTAAAGAAAGTCGGAGTACCGAACAAAAACCATCGACCTACAGTCGGTATTTAGTGCATTCAATAAATGGCTTTCAAACGGACAATCATAGGGAATATTAATCACTCTTCCATGTCATTCCAAATCATAATTAAAAGCGCGACATTAGATAAGTATATACATTGTATATATACAAACACTAAGCACCGTTTAGTAATACACATGCTATCATAATTATCGGTACCTGGTTCGCAGCGATTGTCTGTGACAATAGTTCAAATGTTCTTATCTTTCCGGTCATGCAATTTGTACTATTCAATACGTACGGAGAGAAAGACAAATGTTACGTACCCGGGAGTGATTACCTTGGACTGTGTGATGTATGACGGATAGTATTGATATCTGAACACCACAATTAGTACGGTATTAGGTCTGGTTCGGTCATTTATTTAAAAGTTTGGCAGCTACACGCGTTTAACCCTGGCTTGTCCTATTCGTATGCCAATTTTTCCATAAATGAAATCTTCACGTTGGTATTTTGTTGTATACCTTTTGGTATTAATTAACATCGACTGTAGCTTGTGTGACCAATAGCTTGAAACGAGCCTAAAGATTTAAAATATTTTAAATATCAATTATATGATACTGATGACAAACTACTTCATATTAAAATAGTATTCAACAAAAACAATACAATCAAAACATATCATTAAATGTTTAACAAGGGGTATTCCTTTAAAATCAAAATAAGAAAAATAACTAAAATTATTAACTCAGGAGTAAAATGGGTCCTTTTAGAAAAGGAAAAATCACGTTTCACAATACAGAGTTTCGAGTTTTCATTACTGCATTGCTTCCTTGACTTAATACAATTTAGGAAGAGTCAAACTCTTAAAGTTATATGTGCCGTAACTGGACAACAATTTTGACATGTTATTTTTTCTTCATTAATCTATTGAAAACCACAAGGTTTGATGATTTAAGCTGTGAAAGTCATTCTAATGACTTCAGATGCCTTATAAATATTGGCTACAACACATACATTATATACTGTAAAGTTGTTGTATTTTATGCGTTATGTATGTTTAGATGGAATATATCACTTTACAATTACTAATAACACTGTAAAAATGTTAAATGAAATTGTAGACCACAATTTGGCTTCATGGTCTGACTGTATGTACTCATTTCAATTCACTATAGAGGTAAATATCATAATTTTTGGCAGTACTGCCAAAAATCATTTTTAGCTCTTATATGTCCTTGTAAAATAAAAACCTATGGATTGAAAGTAGTGTAATTCTCAAAAGGATGGTTACTTTTGGTAATGAATAACATATTAAAAGCTCATCTTGATTCGTGAGTATGAAAAATACGGCACATATAACTTTAATTGACGATGTCTCTCTTTTTGGATTTTGTTCTCATATATGAAAATTAATATTTCTTTTTTGTCTTATTGTAAAAGTATAAAGTATATAGTAACAAACGGACATAATAACGATCATGTTTAGTTCAAAAATTAAAATATCTGGTTACCATGACCTTAACCATGATGTCCTAACCCCGGATATATGTAAACAAAAATAATGTCTATCGGTCATGGTCGCGACAGGGCCCAAATTGACACTTTATTCTATGACTGAAATAAAAATGCTTTCCATGTATATTTTACAGAAATGATGTAGACATGTAAGCACCAACCGGAGTCACTATCACATCCACATTGATGGATAACAATGTAACGTGTGGATCCTCTAATGTGGAACTGGAATACTGAATGATGTAATGATAACTTAGGTAAGATATCACTCATGTATATTATACACCGTAACCTGAACGCATGACATCATCCTCGGTCTCAGGTGTTCGTTGCACTATCGCTTACTAACCCCTGGGACCATCGGCCGCATTTGCCGTGGTTCTGATAAATATTCGTAAAACTGTCCAACAATGAACAAGCGTGGTCAAGTTATCGGCACACATGTGCAGGTCGAGTCGATCCCTATATAAGGAAATGAACAAAAATGACGTCATTATTTACTTACCTGACATCCATAATGCATTGCGTAACTCATACAATCGTCTAAAATAAATGAGGACACATGTTCATCTTTACTATGTATTTTACTATGCGAAAAGTACGTGTTATGTGTTCACTTATTACTTTTGATTCCGGGCAATTCATTAAATAATTGAATTAATTGATTCTTCAAATAATACATATAGCTTTATATAACTATTTTCAATTCACCTTTTGAAATTTAAGTACTTAAATCAAATATATAAGATGTATCAGTAATTGCTACCGGCCATGCACTGTCACTTTTAATACTCGGGCTTTTGACTCAATAGATATACGGACACCTCTATATGTGTTATACCCGGTACACATATATCGGTCTTCTGTATATATCAATAGTCAAAGGCCTGTGTATCAAATGAAAAGTAGAGTAAAAGATATCCGCATTTAAATATCCTTATAATTACCGATACTATGCAAATTGAATACAATGTGTCACGTCAACCTTGAAAGGGAAAGAATCAGTATGGAATAGTAATTGATATAGATATACTTAAATTTCACACTGAAATATATATCTAATTAATGTACTGTTTAAGTAGTATATGCTGGTGTCTTGGTGTTTATTATGTGAACAATTCAATAGGCCATGTCTATTTATTTTGGATATAAGACATATTAAATATGTCATGTGACATTTTACCTGTAGTGTATTTTTATCACGAACAAAAGTTGTACGCGGCCTAGGTCGTAGCAGGTGGAAAGCGAACATTTTGGCAATCGACGGTATCGTTATATTTAGGATATCAAGCTGTGTTGTTTTAAAATACACAAGTTTATCAATTGCATATATAAATTGTATCAGCTTTACTTGGACAATTTAGTTTTAAACAACATACAAGTAATAGAAAATAATACAGGAATGCATGGTACATTCTGGTTTATATTTTAACAAAGTATGAAATTATCCTAGTATTTATTTGCATAGGATAGACAGTATAACTAACACGCTATTGATTACTAATGTGAACACCGCTCAGGTAAGGGACTCAATTATATCACGTAAACATGCTGTCCAAGGTACAGTGTGTGTTCAGTCAACCAGAGGCAAACAATAATGCCTGTTCGATTTTTTTGTATTCAATTAATGTGTAAAAATGTGTACTTGTATATAGATACAACAATTCAGGATTAGCTTTGTGAATAAAGAATTAATGTTCTTATCGCAATGATAGCGCACCTATAGTACCAAATACCATGGGCTGTAGCTTGTAGCATTACACAGGTGATGTGCCCCAAACCGCGCTTTAAGACTGAAGATATGGTAAATATCAGTCCTGTGAAATTGGTGGCAAACCACTTTATATTAAATGCAGACTTAAATAAATCACACACCAGTAAATGTAATTAAATGTGTGAATTCCTGTGAAGTAAAATCTGGAGGAATATGGAATGAAAAAGGTAAAAGATAATTCTACATGTACATCAATTAAAAAAGGGTTATCTTTATCAATTAGAAAACAAAAATAACTTTAATATATTTTAGTATTTCTAACATCATTGGATAAGTGTTTCTCATTTTAGGCAGAATATTTCGATTTTTGATAATGTTAAGAGGCACATTGGGCCGATTTGACCAGGTAAAGGTTTTGGTGCAAGTGGTGCAAATAGTGGTATCTGTCACAATTGATACTGCTTTTTTACAGTAATATAAATATAGAGCATTTAGTATTGTTATTATGAAATTTTAATAGGTCAATGGGCTAAAATTAGCAAGTACAAAGTAAGGTTTTGTAGCAAGTTGTGAAATACTGTTATCTAAAATCTAAAAAAATGACATGGAATTCTGCATAGATATTGGATTATTTAAGATCTCTAATTTGTACTATATGCCCAATAGGAAATTGTACTTGCATAATTAAGCTGTTCTAGTACTTAAGCGCCACCGGACGCGAGCTTTGCTGTTCTCATTAGGCTTTTGTGGGGATTTGTGACATCATTGATATAGTGTTTTCACCTTTTCTTAACAATACTATAATTAATACTTTGAGTTACAATGAGGCATTAATAATATGAATGATCTGACAAATATGAAAAGTATTTTTGTATAATAATTTATGTTTTCGCAAAGGTTGCCTTTTTCGACAATTTTACAAAGTTGAAAAATTAGATTAAATGCCGAAATACAAAAACAATCTGTAAAGTTCTGACAGAAATTTGAACGGGCTTTTAAAATGTAAGACGATCGCTGGCCTCAATTATCGCACAACAAAACGCCGTATGTCATACCTATAATCGATATTCTTAAGGTACCTTATCAAATTACGACCAATGCAATGTGGTTTGTTTATATACGTTTAGAAACATTTCATTACGACATGGAAAATCCCATTTCTGGCTTCATAGTATATTATATATACAAACCGAAAGTAGAATGACACATGCATATAAATAATAATCAAAACAACTACATGCCAGGTACATAGCAACGAGTGTCAACAAATCTTAAGAGATTGTGTAGGTACTTAGTTAGTCTGTCGTACAAATGATTGTATTACACATCCGAAACAGACTACAGAATGGAATTTTTGGTGATTTGTGTTGCTTTATCAGAAACGTAAAATTCAAAACTAATGGATCGCTGTAAACTTTATTTTGATGACTACCAAAGTCGATGACTGTAGAAGTCCTGGTGGAAATTTGACGGTCAATTGTATTCAATATGAATACATTTCCATCACAGTTACATGGATATTGCAAGGTGAAACGTGAATTCCTTTGATCAAACCATCGCTTGATGCTTGTTGAAATACCGGTAAGTTATCGATTTACGATAACAAATATAATAGTGTCATCCTTGCAAAAGTGAAGTTATATTTCAACATTTGGATTATGAAACATTAGTTAAACAACATTTGGTTTGTTGAGTAGGAAATAATAAGTATTAAACTAGAAACTACAATGCTGAACTAATTTTCATGTCATAATACTGACGTCAACTTCCGGTCACGTGATGAACTTCAAAGGGGTTATTTTTCTCAATGGTTATTTCCCTGGGTTATTTCTCTCGTCTTCCATTTCCGGAGAAATATGTAACTTATCCAATGCCATGTGATCAAGTGCAATCCAATGAGAACATTCTTAATGAAATAGAGGTATAATAAGTGTTCAATCATTTTATGAAATTTGAAAATTTTAATAGGTCAATGGGCTTAAATTACCAAGTTAATATTTTGTTGCAATTTGTGAAATACCGGTTTTTAAAAAATGACATTGATTTCTGCATAGATATTGGATTAAGTCTTGATTTTGGTGTGGACAAATAATTGGAGGATAACAAAATTAATTAAAATAATTTCAAGATCTCTAATTTGTACTATATGCCGAATGGGCAAAATGCACTAGCATGATTTAGCTCTTTATAGTATATAAGTGTACGAGACGCGAGCTTTGCTGTTCTTATTAGGCTTTTGTGGAGATTTGTAACATCATTCATATAGTGTTTTCACCTTTTACAACAAAACCATAATTAATATTTCGAGCTTAAATGAGGCATTAATAATATGAATGATCTGGCAAATATGAAAAATAGTGTTAGATAATAATTCATATATTTTCGCAAAGATTGCCTTTTCAACAATTTTTTCAAAGTTGAAAAAAAAGAGATTTAATGCCGAAATGCAGAGTTGAATAATTCTCTTTCGGGCTAACAGACCTTCGGAATGATAAATTATTATAACGGGCATTTAGAATTTAAGACGATCGCTGGACTCAATTATCGCAAAAGAAAATGCCTTTTTTGAAGCTATAATCGTTATTCTTAAGGTACTTTATCAAATTACGACCAATGCAATGTGGTTTGTTTATATGCGTTAAGAAAAAATTAATTACAACATGGAAAATCCTATGTCTGACTTCATAGTATATTATATATACAAACCGAAAGTAAATAAATAATACTGTGATATCAAAACAGCTGCATACTAGGTACATAGCAACGAGTGTCAACAAATCTTAGGAGAGTGTGTAGGTACGTAGTTCGTCTGTCGTACAAATAATTGCATTATAAATCCGAAACAGACTACAGAATGGAATTTCAGTGATTTGTGTTGCTTTATTTGAAAAGTAATATTCAAAACCATGGATCACTGTAAGCTTTATTCTGATGACTACCAAAGTCGATGACTGTAGAAGTCCTAGTGGAAATTTGACGGTCAATTGTATTCAATATGGATACATTTCCATCACAGTTACATAAACACTCAAAGATGAAATGTGAATTACTTTGATCAAACCATCGCTTGATGCTTGTTGAAATACCGGTAAGTCATCGATTCATGATAACTAATATAATATCATCATCAACGCGAAAGTGAATTTAAAACTCAACATTTGGATTATTTAAAGATTCGCGTTTACGCAATTTACCTCGTGCTCCATTGGGTTTATCATCTCATAAACTAATCAAAGTAAGAGGTTAATCCTTATATTTACAATATTTACTTTAAGGTAGACCGTCCCTTCTGGTTTCCTCTAAGGGATTTCGTTTATATTTTGATATTTTGATTTTAGGTATATCCTGATCACAAAACCCACATAAAAATGATATGTCACCGGGATAATTTTTCTTCCAGGGTTGCTTAAAGATATGTATTAACGACTTAATATTCCGGATTTTAAGGATTTTTAAATAAATAATATTTCCTCCTTGTAACATCACTTAACATATAAAGAATATGCTCATAACATCTTCATATCTTCAGTAGGTGATAAATAATTCATAAATGTATTAAATAAGCTGGTAGTGAGTGGGTTTTCCACAATAAACCGAAATATCGTTATTTTAAAAGCAACTCTGGACCCAATTTTAGTGAAAAATTGCATCAAAATAGTCATGTTTTCTTTTTTTCTGAAAAAATGATCTCAAGAAAAATAGATTTTTTAGAATTTCCATGAAGATTGACCTATTTGCAATAAGAAAAGCCAACAAAAACTATACCTTACCGCATTTTTTTTCAAAATATGACCGATTTGCTTTCTAATACCCCTTAAATTTTGGCCTGAAAACGTGAAAATATGCGAATCCGTAGCACTTTTCAACGTTTTATGTTATTCATTTACCTTTGTTAGTTTTCTATATTTATTTTATCATTGGAGCATACAAGATAACATGATAATTACATACCTTCATGATTTTATTCATCTATTATATAAAATATAACAAACCAGTTTGCAAGCTACATGTAGGCCTGACCTCAAACTTTCAAAAAGAGTCTAATTCAGCAGAAATTATATAAGCTTTTTCTGAGACAAATATTTTGCTATGTGTGGTACCGTATTAAAATGAATTATTTTCCGTTATAGTATCTTTCAAATCGTAAGTAAAGATTTTAACAAAAAAAAACCAAAAAAATGAAAATATGTTCCAGCAATTTTAATTCCGTATATTATTTATCCGTTTCCGGACGAAAATTAGTATACCGGTATGTTGCGATTCATATCTATCGTAGCTCAAAACTCGAATGTTTGCATTCAAAACACCGCTAACTTCCTTCAGCATTGACATACAGTGGGAATTAAGTTATATCCTGCAAAAACGTAGGTACATAGCATGACGGTCATTCTGATGTTCAGTTTCTAGGCCTACAGTAACTGATGCGAAGTTTTTCGTTTTGGGTCCCCGTCAATCCATGTGTATTCCATGTTATTGTTCAGCGACCATTATGATTCTTGGAATTTACTTCATGCACGAATCTTCAAAATTATACTATATTTACCGATTAGCACACAGTTCACACCTTTAGATTGGTACACAACAAGTAAACACTCGGAAAGCTGGCAGACGAAATATTTACGGATATCCGAAGCGAGTTATAATAGGTGGGTACGGAGAAATAAAATATGTTTGCCGGGATCCGGAGAGCGACGTTACAATCGTATGACGTCACAGAAGGGACGGTCTACGTTAAACAATAAAAGCAACCGAAACATCAGATTCAATTATTTACCGTGTGTTGTTCGCCGTCAAAATTGTACTGCCCTCATGTTTAACCATGCACAACAGCCATTCGGAAAAAAGCGCGCCGTTGACTGACAGATTCATCCGCCCTTTCTTCTATGACGTCACAAAAATAGTTATTATATTCCAGTTATTTTAATCAGGTCAAATAGCAAAAACACATTCTAAAAATTAAATTTGTTTTATTGTATGTCTCCGATTGTCTTGTACATTTGTAAACATTGACACGTGATTTTGTTGGATTTCAAAAAAGTCCGCCAATGTTTACATGTATCCATACGCACTGAATCAGGTCACGTTCTGCACTCAATTTATTGGGAAATAAACAGATCTGCTCCAACTTAAATTATCGATACAGAAACAGTGGCAATTAAAAATATTAAACATTAGTTAAACTACATTCGGTTTGTTGATTAGGTTATAATAAATATAAAACTATTAGAAACTACAATACTGAACTAATGTTTATCTCATAATACCGGCGAAATATTAATACATGTAATAAGATTTGGTTGGCTTTTCTCTTACGTAAAAGTAATATACTCAAATTGCTTTTATTCAAAATTGCCACACATATTAATCAATTTGTCTTTGTTTTCTTATTAAATGTGACATTCTGATTGGCCGATGCTTTTTCTTCATCCGTCTAAGATATAAAAAAAAATCTGGGAATGACGCGAAAACACAACGTTATCGCAATCCTTAATAGAGACATAAACGTTTCATAATGATTTGAAAAAAAGAAAACATATTCCGTTGCAAAATCAATGAATTTGTATGTTCAAACGTATTTAATTTGATGAAATCCTATAAAAAATAAGTATAAGCATTGTTATCTCTATTCAAAAAAAATATTTGTATGCTTTGGGCCCTTATTGATATTATGTAGGCACATTAGATACATCTTCAGGAGAAATATAAAGTTGTTCAGTGAGGCGGTCTATGATATCTAAATGACAAAACGGGGCCGCGGTGGCCGAGTGATTAAGATGTCTCAGCATATTACCAAAAGCCCTCCACCTGGGGCAGTTGGCAGGTGCTGACCCTGGTCGGTGGTTTTTCTCCGGGTAATTCGGCTTTCCATCACAAAAAACCTAACACGTCCTTACATGACTCTGGCTGTTAATAGGACGTTAAACTAATAAAAAAAATGACAAACTTTCAAATTTATTTAGCTTCATTTATGCATATTTCGATTGGCTACTATGGTAGCTACAAATGTAATGATACGTAACTATCATACTAATTGTAACATATATGTACTAGAAATTCAACAAATTAATTTCTTAATAACAGATTTGATTTCTTTACGGATTTGGAGGCCAAAAAGGGCCCAATTCATACACCTTCATTGGATATGAAAGAAATGCAAAGGGAATTTCTTTCATAGTACAATGAAATTATGAAAATAATGTGACATTAATGTTTTATTTAAAAAAAAATTAAAATCTTGGATTTCTGAAAGATAACCAATCAGTTAATACTTACATTTTCGATCGACTTTTTTTCTATAAGTTCTGGTTGTGTATTTTAAGGGTAGTAAATAGTCTGACCACATAAAATACATAAAAAACAGAGAACAAAAAAAATAAATAAATAAATGAAAAATCGTGCATGCTTTCAATATCGTTTACTTGCACATATTATAAGTGAGTTTATTTTTATTCCACGCCCTATAGACAGCGATGTCATTTTAAGAAAGTCGGAGTACCCGAAGATAAACCATCGACCTCCAGTCGGTATTTAGTGGCTTCACTAAATGGCTGTCACACGGACAATCAGAGGGACACTTAGTCACTCTTACTTGTCATTCCAAATCATAAAAAGCGCGACATTAGATGTGTATATACATTAAATATAATAAATATCAAAGAAACACTATTTAACAAAGTATGACAATTTATGACTCGTGCCCTATCCGGGTTTCGAACCCACGATATACGGCACCCAATACCTACGCCTTTTACCACTGCGCCACATCCTCATCCCAAAAAAACTATGTTTCTATGACGAAGTGATAGTCTGTATTATACATTATATATATAATTATTTAAATACTAAGCACCGTTTAGTATAACACATGCTATCATAATAATCGGTACCTGGTTCGCAGCGATTGTCTGTGACAATAGTTCAAATGTTCTTATCTTCCCGGTCATGCAGTTTGTACTATTCAATACGAACGGAGAAAAAGACGAATGTTACGTACCTGGGAGTGATTACCTTGGACTGTGTGATGTATGACGGATAGTATTGAAATCTGAACACCAAAAATGTGTTACGTTGCGTTCTGTCATTCATTTACAAGTTTGCCAGCTACACGCGTTTTACCCTAGCTTGTCCTATTGGTATGCCAATTATTCCAAAAATAAATCTTCACGTTGGTATTTTGTTGTTTAACTTTTGGTATTTATAACCATCGACTGTGGTCACTAGCATTAAACAGTAGATGAAGTGAACCGCGCCTCAAGATTTAAAATATTGTAAATATCAATAATATGATACTGATGACAAACTACTTCATGTTAATATAGAATTAAACAAAATCAATAAATCAAAAACAATATCATTAAAATCAAAATAGGAAAAATAACTAAAAATCTAAACTCAGGAGTAAAAAAATCCTTTTAGAATAGGAAAAAGCATGTTTCACAAAGAGAGTTTCGAGCTTTCATTACTTCCTCTTGACTTAATACAAATTGGGAAGAGTCAAACTCTTAATCGACGATGTCTCTCTTTTTGGATTTTGTTCTCATATATGAAAATAAATATTTCTTTTTTGTCTTATTGTAAAAGTATAAAGTATATAGTAACAAACGGACATAATAACGATCATGTTTAACTCAAGCATTGCAAAATCTTGCTGTCATGACCTTAATCATGATGTCCTAACCCCGTGTATCTGTAAACAAAAAAATAATGTTTATCGGTCATGGTCACCACAGGGCCCAAATTGACACTATAGATTTAAATGTATTGATATTTTACAGAAATGATGTAGACCTGTAAGGCACCCGCCGGAGTCACTATCACATCCACATTGATTGATAACTGTGTAACGTGTGGATCCTCTAATGTGGAACTGGAATACTGAATAATGTAATGATGATAACTGAGGTAAGACATCACTCATGTATATTATACACCGTAACCTGAACGCATGACATCATCCTCGGTCTCAGGTGTTCGTCGCACTATCGCTTCCTAACCCCTGGGACCATCGGCCGCATTTGCCGTGATTCTAAGAAATATTCATAAAATTGTCAACAAATGAACAAGGGCTCGAGGTATTGGCACACTTATGAAGGTCGAGACGATCACTATATAAAGCCGACACCCCAACATGTTAACGCCCGTGTCATGAATCATACCCCAGCTACAGCTCCCTATTGTCCAAACGATGATCACATTTTTATTAGAAAAAAAAACCTGTTAAAGACATTCAGTAATGTAGATAAATCTGAATGTGTACAGCTACATTGACATTCCTCACTCATAGACATGAATAGAGATCGAGAGATAAAGGGAGCTTTGATTGTGAATTAACTTACCTTATCATAAAGCTTATTCTTCTACAATCATATTTCATGTTATGTACATAATATTGCAAATTCCTTCAAAATACTTGACAAAGCTACTTTTTGTACAAAAACTTGACAGTTGTTTATAAACACATGCTCTTCAAAATGAGCGAAATATCCGGAAAACTAATATAAGATTTTTTTAGCTGAACATCCCAAATTTTATACCTTACGTTATGTCTTCACGTATGACCCAAAGTCTTATTTTCTTATATTATAGGGGATATAGACTAACGGCGAAAAACATGTCAGACCAAGGGGAACTGTACGGAGATTCGTGGATTCTGCACTACCTCCTTGACAGGATGATCGGAAATCAGGAGATGGTGGCTATCAGGAGAAAACTGACACTTGTAAAGGAACAGATAGATAATGCAGAGGATGACAATTATCATACGATTCTAACAGGCAGTCAGGCAGAAGGAGCATTCATGGAGGGTTCGGACGAGGATTACATGTTTATTGAGAATAATGTTGTGGTTATATTTCGGGATCAGGACACAAGTACTACACCAGATATTGCTGATAAAACTGTATTTATTATGAGAGATGCCCACAGCCGACCTGGATATGTAAATTTAGAGTTGATCAAAGTGGGCATAGGGTGTCTAAATATTTGCATGAATCACTCGTTCGTGTAGGGGATTTACATTTCATATCCAGTGAGATGTATAGGCGGTCATTTATAGATGTTTATAGTGCTAAGTTCCAGATTACTACGAATGCATCTGGGCCAGCCACTACCTTGGTTAGTGAACAAACTAGGACAGGTTATGATGTGGACTGTGTCAGAGCATTCATATGTAATAATTGGCCTAGAGAGGCTGATGAATGGGTTAATAGACCACGATTACATGAATGGCCAGGTAAAGATTTGATAGATCAAATAGTACATGACGGTTGTTATCTTGTCCCTGTAGGAGACAAAATATCACCCGACCCATTCCTTCAGTGGAGAATTTCTTTCGTAACTGCGGAACGCAAACTCATTCATTCTATCGGCCATGTCCAGTTCCAGGTGTATTGTCTTATCAAGTATCTTAAAAAACAGATATCTCCCAGGTTAAAACAGATATATGGGGATGCAGATATCGTATCATCGTATGTAATCAAAACAGTTTTATTCTATGCTTTAGAATTTACACCGTTATCTTTTTGGCAAGAAAAAAACATATTTTTATGTCTCATGCTGTGTTTGAATATTCTAATCACTTGGGTGAATGCAGCATACTGCCCTAATTACTTTATCAATACAAACAACATGTTCCTAGGAAAGGTCCGTGGCCAAAATCAACAAGATCTTCTTCATTTCCTCGAAGATCTACACAATATGACTTGGGGGTGTCTGTCAATAGGAACATTCTTCAAACCATCAATAGGAGATTATATTCGCCGTGTAAAACATGGAGCCTGGGAATTAGTACTAGCTACACCAGCTCGGTTAGAAAGAGAATCTGATTTGACAATCATCCAGAAAACCATGACCATCACTGTAACATCGACACATCCTAAACTATTCAAATATCTTAGTAATCTCCTCTGTAAATCAGAATCGGACATGGATGAGTATGTCGCTTATTACCATATGACCAACGCATTATCCTGTAAAGGAATGGAAACATTTGAAAAGCAATCGCCTTCCAGAGGAAATAAAGATAAATACAACTGCCTTAGGAAATCTAAGAAAACTATGACACCATTTGCCTCAGTGTGTTCTAGTCCTGGTCTACTGACGTTAGCTACGTATCACTATCAGACTGGGAATTACAACAAAACACTGGAAATGTGTGGACATGTGATCTCGTCATGGAGAGTTTTTTTTTCGGATCATCTTTATGAAGAGGATAAAGACAGGTATGAACATCTCTACTGTGGGCGTGGCTATAACCTTCTATACAAATGTCAACAGGCATTTGTATCATCCGTAAAGTTTTCACGGACATGTCGTCTTATGTGTCCATCCCAGTTGCATCCTGAGCTACCATTGGTAGAAGGTAGCTGTGTGATGATTCCCCCACGACCTTACGCCATATTCCTATCCTTCCTATGCTACCATGACCTTGGTGATACCAGAAGACGTGACGCAGCGCTGACCCAACTCCAGACCGTGAAGCATGACAAGTCTCAGGGAGTGAGTAAATGGTGGATTGTGCACAATATCCTGGGGATCTGTTACGAAATGATCGGGGACAAAGTAAGAGCTCTCCGGGAGTACACGGAATCTCTGGGTGCTAAAGTACCTTCACAGTATATTAACCCTGCCAAGGCCAGGATACAACAGCTGAAACAGACACAATAATTGGAAAAACATTCTCATTTCACCACTTAATCTTTCATGGTTCCTTAACGCAACATATTTGTATTCATTTTTTACACATTAATATACAGACATCATAAACAATTGGCATGTAGACATACGAGTGTTACGTGTACATGGAGATAACAATCAAGGTTATAAGAATTATGTCAATACATCCACATAGATAAAGACATGTATACGTTAAAGCATAAACATGGATATACAAATTATATAGATGAATGTGCAAAGACAACATGGCGGTTTATTTGAAGCATAAATCACCAATTACGTAACATTAAGTACCAAGGAGGTATACTAATTTAACATTCCTATCTGCACACAATATGCGCACTTCTAATTTAAAAACGAACGTAGATGAACATCAAATTTAAGTATGATATATGCAATATATCTAATGTATAACATTATTTTTATTATTAGTCTACTGTATTATATATATATAAATGATGTATGTAAGACAAAACAAAATAACGACATTTTTATATCATTTTTATATTTCTACATTTGGACATATTTTATTACAAGTGATGTATAAGTATATAAGTTTATCATTAATCTTATGGTACATGACAGTGTGTTGAGACAAAATTCACAGCTGTTTTTAGACTGTGTTAGAGATGCTGTAATGACCCGTAACATTAATAATTAGTATTACATATTATAGAATCGTCATGTACGAGATCTGGAGTGAAATTCTTTATTGAAATTTTAATATGGTCCAAATGATGTGGATTTCTATCAGGTGTAATGATAAATGATGATATTGAACTGTAAAGTACTACTGAAGGTTTTACAGATAATCATCTTGTGTGAACAATGTTATTTTCCTGTATAATCGTAGTCAATGCGTTAATTTTCATATTTAAGCAAATGTCGAGATTTCAACCCTTTAGAATATTACAGAATTCACAATTGATAGAGAAATGATGAGCTGGTTAGCCACCAATGGTATTGAATGTATATACTTACAGGATTTTTATCTTAATTACTCTTTTTAAATCTACGATTGAGTTAGAATTCGAATTATTTCAAAGATCAATGGTTTGAACAGTTTAGAAAAACTCGAATAACTACGTAGTCGCGGAAAATTTTCCCTGATATGTTCAAGAAGTTGTTACTTACGTGGTTGTATCCTCTGAAGGGTAGTGCATGTTGCAAGATAAATATTTTACTTTAAAGTGTAAATGTTGATCTCGATTTCCACACAGCTATTTATGTGGACAAGAATCGAGATAATAATCTTATTTTGGAAGATTTTATTTGTCAAATGTTGTAATATAATCCTAGCATATTGCTGATATCAAACATAGGTGAAGAGAAAGAGAGACAGACAGACAGAGAGAGAGAGAGAGAGACAGACAGACAGACAGACAGACAGACACACAGACAGACACACAGACAGACAGACACACAGGCAGAGAAACAGACAGACAGACAAACAGACAGACAGACAGACAGACAGACAGACAGACAGACAGACGGACAGACAAACAGACAGACAGACTAATGAGGAAATAGGATTTGTCAATAATACATTACAATAAGGAATTAGGATAGTACATTAACTTCATTTGTGTAGGCAATCTATTTATGGCTTGTTCTTTACATCCGTTGGGTAGTAGTTTATAAACGAATCAATGCAGATTGGTAAAATATCATGTTTCTAATGCTGATCGCCTAATGCTTAATTCCTTATTTTCTTTTTTTATTTGTAAGACAACAAGAGACTATAAAGTTCCACGACAAAGAACTTTATAGAGGGTTTTCTCCCTTTGTTATTTTTCTCAGTGTTTAAATATCCGACGATTCACCATCACGAAACAATAAGTGTTCTACAGATTGCTCAGCGCTTCAGACGACAATTGATATCTTATAAATATCTTATATCTATTAAATATGAGGTTTTTGCATGGCATGTATTAGAGTCGTCTCCCTTCAATTATTGATTTCTTCCATTTTTATAGCAATGTGATCCATATAAATATGTTAACTTCCATTCATCCTCTGAGACTAATCGACATAATGATTATCTTTAATTAGACTTTTAGTAATTACTACATTTGTATTAACTACTTACTGTTGTTTTAATTGCTACACGTGGGTCATGTTCGGATAAGTTCGCGTTTACTCTGATTAGCAACAAAAACAAAAACAAATCCTCAATTATTTTACCATAATTTCGCTAATTTGTTATAAAAAGCCCACTACCTTTCCGAAACGGCTTTTAATTTTTAAAATGGAAATGTGAAAGAGATCGATAGTTTTGTAGCGTCTCAAAAGTTATTAACTTGCCGTTAATACTACACATAACATCTGAACATTTATTAAAAACAGCAAAATGACTCTCCGCTGTTACCATGTTTGGTGTTGTAACCTCATCTTAGGCCATAGTTATATATTCTGATGTTTCTTATCCTTTTTAAGAAATCTTTATGTCTTACTCAGGAAAGGTAGTGGGCCCTTAAGTCTCCTCACATCACGGGACATGAATGGATAACGAAACGCAAAGCATTTGAATTTAAAATAAAATTCATTAACGGTCTGTTGATGACCCGGAACTGTATTGATCAACCCAAAGTTATTTAAGTGTAAAATTTAAACCCATAGAAATGTGCATTGAATGTAAAATGCTGATGATAAAAAAATGTTTACATAAGGTATATAAATAACATATAAATATAAAACATATATAATGTTATGTACGCCTTATTATTGATGTTATTTATGGTTCTCTCTTTATACATTTTCCGTCAGATATGGAAGGAATTGTTTGTTATGTATGTACATTCCTATGTTTTTAATCTCTATTTCCTATTTTGGTGGAGTGGGTGTACGAAGGAATTGACATATCTTTAATGATAACAGAAGTCTAGCTAGATTTCCTACCAAAAAAAAAAAAGGAAAAAAAAAACAGAAAATAAAAACTAACAAAAAAAACCCAAAGAAACAACAAAAACCAAACATATCAGCCGTGGTTTATTATATAGATTTTAGATTTGCAATTGCCTCAGTATACATATTAATGCTCCAATTATGGTTACAATTTTATGAGGTGTGTTTCATATTAAGGTTCAATTTATATGTCGGTTTGTGCCTTATTCATTGGTTGAAATTGCCTTTTTCTTCTGTGATACTTAGTATATATTTAGTACATAAATTAGTTTTGTGATCATACCTTGATATTTACCTGCCCTTTGATGTGCTATTATACATTACATGTTACTAATTATGTCTGTCATGGCCATGTCCTGCTTGGGTACATTATCTGTTCTAACTACGTAGCGGGTCCTACAGTGCTGAGACTACCCATCTGTTATTTAGCATGTTTATGGAACATGTTTTAATGTCTTGTCAATATAAGATAGGCTACATATAGGTATTTGTAGATATGTATTGACATTAACATTATCTTTAAGTAACACACTTCACATAGTTCAAATTATTCAACTGTGTGTTAATGTTTGAATGTTGAAATCTAATGACATGGACACAATATTCAGTTGGTTTTATATATTTATTGAAGATTGTTCAAGTGTATGTGTAGACTCTAGACCAATAGAAAAAGGTGCTGATCACACAACTTGTAATTTTGTTTTTAGATTTTTCCGATAGCATCATAATTATCTGTGGTAAATTTACCAATTTGAAATGAAAAGAACAATTTATTTCAATAACAACATTTTTTACTAAATATTTTAATTGAACTGGGGCATGGAATTTTTTGTCGTGTCATGTGATTGAACCAATTAATAATACTGTTACTTAACCAATTAGTGAACCAACTTATATTCGAATTTACTAACAGTTCGCAAATTTCACAGGCTAGTAGGAAACGGATATATTGACTTTTCCAGGCAGCAATAAAGTTAACAGTATTGCTATTTGACTCTAAAAAATGAAATTGAAATGTCTTGATTCAAAGAACGTCGTCAGTTATGAAAGCATGAAATTAATCATTTTCGAAAATAAGTTGGTTTCTTGTACGGTGAATATGTAAAAAGTTTACTTGCTAAACAGATAAAATAGAAAGGATATTTGTTGATTTTGTAACTGAGGAAAATTACCAATTCGTCATCTCGTGTTTTTGATAAAGAAAACATAACACTTGTCAGCGGTAGAGCATCTTTAAAGTTCAATACCGTGTTAATCATGTAAGTGATTTATATCAATTCTTAAGTTTACGTCAATAAACGTATACTTATAGTTCATTATCATTACACTGTATTTTGGTAGCATTTGCGATTGTGAAATTATTTTAGAGAATTGTTGATTCATAATACATAATCATAACTTTATGGTATTATTCCAGAAATATTTCTATGATATACTGATATCATATTTAATATTGAGAATGATATACAACTAAGCTTGATCTAAAAGCAAATGAGTGCTTTGCAATGGGTTGAAATAATGATACTGCTTTTATTAAACAATATATGAATAAATCAACCATATCAAAGGAAACTCTTTTTAGTTGTCATTAACAAAAGCATATTATTGACATCAACTGATGATATTACTTTTATCTGAAACGTAATTACTAAAACATCTTGTTTAGCTGCTAATTGCAAATTGGTGCATGTTACCGTATTTACAATGTCAACTTGCTCATCTTCGATGCTATACATTTCTGGCTGAGCTATTTTTCATAATTTGTAACTGAAAATCTAGAATGTACAGCGATCACTGGTCTAAATGATCGTACAAGAAAACGCTGTTTGCCAATCATGTAATCGTTATTCTAACGGTACTATATAAAATACCACAAATGCAATATAGTTTGTTTATACACGTTTAGAAACATCAAACTTACATATGGAAATTCCAATATTTAACTTCATAGTGTATTATATATACAAACCGATATAAGAATACAAGATCTATACATAGCAACAAGCGTTATCAAACTGACAAAAGGAGAGTGTGTATGAAATTCATGTAACTTTATTTGAAATGTCATATCCAAAACTAATGGACTGTCTAAACCTGCGTTCTTTCGATGGATGACAAATTCGATGACTGATGAATTTCTGAAGGAAATCTTGATCTTTTTATCACCTAACAGTCCCGTTCAGCTTTTTCATAATTATCGTACGACACACATGTAATTACACTGGTGTGTACATACACAAACGACGGGTGACTGGACTCGTCACTGCTATATGGTATATATACAAAATTGATAAATAATGTCAATGAAATAATTAAGGAAAATGAATTCAGATGTATTTTCTAAAGTGATTATTAGTAAGATGAATTATTAATAGTAATTCAAACTTTGATGTTTTATACCAATAAACAATGACAAACCAAACAAAGCAAAGAAATACAAAATACCAGTCTGATAGTTTTATCATGAAACCTTTTTTAGGGTTAATACAGGGTTATCGTATGTTTTGTGCTAATTGTTGCGTAAATCTCACTTCACTTTTTCTGTGAAAAAACAATCACACCGTAAAGTTTAAACAGCTTATTTTTAATGTGTGATTAAATGATGTGTGTTGCGCAGTCAAGTAAATTTTAAAAATGAAAATAGATAAAACTAAAAGACTACTTAGGGGAGACTTTAAGTTGTACATTGCTAAAATATAATCAGTAAAGTTTGGTACCAGTATTAATTAAAATCACTGACTTAGTAATCACAATAATAATTAATATTAAACAGTCCAGGTATATGCAGTTTTTACATATTAGAGTGAAATAAAATTGTTACTCAAACTGACACAGGCACTGATCATGAATGCAAGCATTCCAATTTCAGGTTGATAGTATAAAACTGTCATAAAAAGGAAATAAAAAATAAAATACTGTAATAGCTATTAGTCTTAGTCTAAGACTGATGTATACTTAGATATTGAAATGTCGATTCCAAATTAATTACAATTACCATAGTAACTTCATGGATTTATTCAGAGTATTCATATAACATACATTGGTAGGAAAACAAACTTTGACTTTTAATTTTGATTTTGATCTATCCAGTCAAGTTGCCTCCCTTTACTGAGAGAGTGACACGAAGGGAGATAGACATCAGATGATTTTATTTGTGTCCAATGCGTAATAAAACATAATTAACCAAATACATACATACCAGTATGATTTTATTTGTGTCCAATGCGTAATAAAACATAATTAACCAAATACATACATACCAGTATATCACCGTATACAAATATGTCCAGCCATTGTCTGTAAATGAATAAAACTAAAAAACAAGTTTTAGGTTGGAGATTTTAAGTTGTACGTTGCTAAAATAGATCAATCAATCAGCAATCTTCTGGGGAGAGCATTCTTCGTTTGAGCATTTGATTTCTAAGAGTCCATGTCATGTCCCAATGAATGACATATTCTACAAATGCAGTACACAAGACCATCTGGGCTTGCTCCCAAAAAGGGATATGTTGGCTTTACCGATAATCCAAATTCCTCGACTTGGATGTCAGGGTGGTTTTTTCCCATGTACCTTACATATGTTTTCGTTGCAGGTTGTTCATGTGTTCTCCCATACCTTGTGTATTCATTGTCTTGGAAGGTGTAATCAAAGAGTTTGTTCATCAAACCTTCTGGATTATTGAAACTTTTTCTCTTCATTACATACCCAAAGATTGAGGTAGAAATGCGGTCTTATCTTGTTTTTTTTCATAAGGAACTTTCAGACTATTTTCTTGTAGGTTGTTCAATAAAACACATTCATCCTCGGTGACACAACGATTATCAAAATAGCTCTAAAATGTTCCCTGGTTATATTGACATCTGATCAACTCTGAACAGGTAAGAAATTAAATAAACCATAAGTAAATCAACTAAACTATCACAATCAAGTTTTGCAAGTCATACAGTTTTACTGGGACACCGGTATCTTCTGAAAACTTTTCAAATTAATGTATTCTTATTTGGACTTGTTCAGCTTTTTGGGGGCTAACTTTCTTTTCCTGGGGTTGTTTCATTTACAGTTTTTGGAAGTAGGAGCAAGCTTACCCTCAGATGATTTCTTTGAGATAATTGCCACAGCGTATATCAATGCAGAAGTATCCTTATTAGCCTCTTCCTCCCTGAAAATAAAAAGAAATATGGTAATCATATAGCATATAAATCAAAACAAATGTGCTAGTGCGCAGAACATTTTTAAAAATTGAACATCCTGCCTAACTTGAGGAATAAGGGAAGGAAAGTCAAATAATCAAGGCAGGTGATGTATGCAGATGTATCAAGGAAATATGTAAGAATCTAAGAATTTAAACCTTAGGGTGTTGTTCAAACTACATAGACCATTCATACCTAGCCTTATTCATTTGTTAGTTAGTCTGGATCGTTCAATCTCGTTTTATTAAACAAAATACCTATTCATTCTCTTTGAAACATTTCAGGTACGTTAGGATGCAAAACGTGTTCTCACCCAAAATACACTGGTTTACAAATATTTTTACGTCAAATAGCACAATAGAGTCGTGTATTCTGTAGAACATGCACATTGATAAAACTAGAAAATGTTCATTTTTAACTCGTGATATAATATGTGCAAATTAATACCCACCAATTTCTGGCGGTTCAGAAGTGCTTTATAGCTAAATTAAAAGTATGGATGGTGGGGGAGATGTCATTAGAAATAAAATTAGTCGTAACCATGCTCAAATGGTATGTCAAATTTAAATGAGCAGTCTACATATGCTAATAAATATTAATCTTCATATTAATTTATCGGTCATAAATGATAGTAAATAGTTTCACCGATATCGAGTACATAAGCCATTGTAGAACTTCCCGTTCATAAATTATCCTCAATACATATAACCCTGAGATAGAGCTCAAAATGTAGAAATTCATATGGATAATCACTGAAGAATTAAGGACTAAAAGTCTAAGTTGGACATGCTGTTATATTTAGACAATGTTTGATGAGTACAGATGATATTAAGAAAAAAGGTATCATGCATAGTATATTATTGATAAATGCAGCATGTTCAAATATGGCTATATATCATTCTAAGTTTCCTTAATCAAAGAGGAAGCTAATCAATTATCTTCCTTTATTAGCCCACCATCATCAGATGGTGGGCTATTCAAATCGCTTTTCGACCATTGGTCCGTGGTCCGTCCGTCTGTTAACAATTCTTGTTACTGCTATTTCTCAGAAAGTACTAAAGGGATCTTTTTCAAATTTCATATGTAGGTTCCCCTAGGGCCCTAGTTGTGCATATTGCATTTTGGGACCGATCGGTCAACAAGATGGCCGCCAGGCAGCCATCTTGGATTTTGATAGTTAAAGTTTGTTACCGCTATTTCTCAGAGAGTACTGAAGGGATCTTTCTCAAATTTCATATGTAGGTTTCCCTAGGACCCTTGTTGTGCATATTGTATTTTGGGACCGATCGGTCAACAAGTTTGCCGCCAGGCAGCCATCTTGGATTTTGATAGTTGAAGTTTGTTACCGCTATTTCTCAGAAAGTGCTGAAGGGATCTTTCTCAAATTTGATATGTACAATGTAGGTTCCCCTAGGACCTTAGTTGTGCATATTGCATTTGGGACTAATCGGTCAACAAGATGGCCGACCGGCCGCCATCTTTGATTTTGATAGTTAAAGTTTGTTACCGCTATTTCTCAGAAAGCACTGAAGGGACATGTCTCAAATTTCATTTGTAGGTTCCTCTAGGACCTTCGTTGTGCATAATGCATTTTGGGACCAATTGGTTAACAAGATGGCCGACCGGCGGCCATCTTGGATTTTGATAGTTGAAGTTTGTTACTGCGATATATCTTAGAAAGTAAGGAAAGGATCTTTCTCAAATTTCATATGCAGTATGTAGTAAAAGTATGAAAAGCAGAGAAAATATCCATCTTTCCATTGTCAGACATATATCATTCTTTGGTGGGCGCCAAGATCCCTCTGGGATCTCTTGTGATAATTGAGTTTGTTAACGTTATTTCTCAGCAAGTTCTGAAGGGATCTGTCTCAAATTTCATTTGTATGTTCCCCTAGGACCTTCGTTTTGTGCATAATGCATTTTAGGACCAATTGGTTAACAAGATGGCCGACCGGCGGCCATCTTGGATTTTGATAGTTGAAGTTTGTTACTGCGATATATCTTAGAAAGTAAGGAAGGGATCTTTCTCAAATTTCATATGTAGTATGTAGTAAAAGTTTGAAAAGCAGAGAAAATATCCATCTTTCCATTGTCAGACATAGATCATTCCTTGGTATGCGCCAATATCCCTCTGGGATCTCTAGTATATATATTACATCAGGTTTAACAGGACTCTATAGTCTTAAAATAAAACCAAAAACTAAAATCCATTTTTGTTCATATCGCAAATTAATTATCTTCCTTTATATTTATATTATTATTACAAAGTATCAGGTTTAACGGCACTCAAAGTTTCTACTCCACACAATGAAATATTACTGTTATTCATCAATAAACAAGGAATCTATAAACCATATGTATGTAACACAAGTCGAAATTAACAACATACAGGATACAGGAAATATTTCTTCACGTGAACTTCACGTGAACCGGGACAAAAAAAAATCACGTGAAAATTTTCACATGAATTTCACGTTTAATTCACGTGAATTTCAAGGGAATTTTATGTGAGAGTTACATGATTTTTGTTCACGTGAATTTTCCGTGAAAGAAATATTCACATGAAATTCACGTGAAAGAGTATTAACATTGATAAATTTTATTTTTATTTCTAGTATTTAATAATATAAGCGTTAATAAATATTACATCTAGATAAAAAAATAATGTATGAAGTACTTATGTAGTACATTTATCGGTATATGTACTTGTTGTAGATACGCATAGTTCTGATGTACCTGTGTGTTCATAGTACGATAACAGTCATATCTCTCTCAAATATTTCTAAATGTATTGTCATTATAACATATCAACAATGTGGAGATCGTCTCCTCTAAGACATTCTCAAAATGACATTTTCTTGATATATAAGTAAATAAAATATACATAAAATATCCTACAGATAGGACAAATGTTTTGATGAGTAAATCACGTGCTATATACTATCGATAAGATACAGTAAGTAAGCTAGTAATACTCCGGGTAGATGTACCCGTGTTACTGATAAAACTCAGTACAGTGTCCGTAGGATGACGAGTACCCACGCTGGGATGGCAATGAAATATGTCTTCATTGCTCTGTCATTTTCTCTATTGTTGGGTAAGTCAAACTTATTTACATATTTACACCGTTTTAGATAAGTAACTCACTCGGACATACATCACCATGGAGACCCAGAACGGGGTATTGTTACCCCGAGTTAACACCCCTTACTTTGCCGGCTTCCGATGACGCTCGAAACAAAGGGATTCCAAAATAAACGATGTTGCCTGCGACTTCAGGAAAAATGACATGACGTCAGGATTACGAGGACGGCGGGACAAAATGGCGGCTTCTGCCTGCTGGATTTTCAGAATACATTTTGATGTGAAATTCTTTGTTATTAGGTATTTGTAGATATGAGATAAAAAGTCTCTTAAATTTGTGTTTATTTCATATGAGATTTTATGAAACTCATCTTGAAGTTTTAATTTTTGCTCCCCAAGGCTCGCAAAAAAAATCATTATCGGTCAGTACAAGCCTTGTCAGCCCCGAAGCGGAAGTAATATAGTGTACAGGATGGGTGTTGTAGCAACGGTTCCGCCCAAATATGTCGTTCTGTCTGACCCCAGACCGATCGGTGGTCATCTTGGGATGCGGGGATGTTGGGTTGGTATAAAAGGGGCCATTGACAAGGGAACCTTTGTTTTAACTTAGGGAATAGGTAAGGAGCAGATCCACGTCGTGCACTGTAGACAGTGCAACACACGTAACCACGTGGGTCTTTACTTGGAGAATATAGCTAACGCAGGGTTTGTGTATAATTAATTATTTGTCTGGGGCTTAAAGCTTAGACATCCATAGGTATCCTAGTTCACACCATTGGTTTTATATATTTCTATAGTTAGGAACACTTGTAGATGGTAAGTTGGCTCCGTTGACGGTGCATCCCCCTTAAGGGTTTGCGCATTCCAACAGGTGCGGTTCACTCAACCATGACGACTATACGGTTATATAACGTGGCATTGTAAATACAATACTAGTAAACAATACTTCCTTGATAAATGTTGCTATTATACAATTGTTTGCTACATTATATCAGTTAAATATTTTAAATCTTGCCATGAACTGATATATACTTATAGAAATGATACTAGCATGTACATGTGCGTGTATGTAAACAACACGCTGCATTGTAATACACTATACAGGTGAGTTAAATAGGAGGTACCTGGCTAAACTACGCACTTGTTACATTCACAGATAACAATATACAGATATGTACATGGTTACATGACAGTATTAACAAATTGGTAAAACCTCACCACAATCTGTAGTTTGTACTCATGTGTACAATGTCCTGCACGTGGAGTTATTCACGCATGGCTTTCTACTGTACCTGTCGCTTATTAACAGTTGTTGCTGATATTAGACCCGTGAGCGGATGACTAAATTCCGTATTTACAATGCATGAAATAATAAAAACTGTAAAATGGTTAAAAAATATACATGTGACTGTTACAGGAGTGCAGCAGAGTAAAGTACCTCAATGACGTTTTCTTTTCTGAACTCGCAACGAAAATGCCTAAATTATAAAAATCATCATGGTATATCAATCCAATAATTGCTAAAATGCTGTGATGGTACAGTTTTCAACGTTTTATGCAAATTTTATGATTTGATTAACATATAAAACGTCATTGAAAAGCTATTGTCGCTAACTGTATTTGGCATGCTCTTCCATTGGTATTTGGATTTTCATTAGCGGATTTCAGCTATATTATATTACGCCACGATATGATTCATATATGATAAAAATTGGTATAATAGAACTGTAACACAGGTTTGATGTGTCTTATATATATACATGTATGCTGATATATCATGTAATGATTTAATGCAATAAAAGATTGTTTTAAAAGGGTTTGTTTCTCCTACATTCCTATATTTAAACCCTACCTTGAACCTCAACGACAAATATATAGAAATCACTGTCATCATTATCTATATTCCCAACAAGCACGAAACCAACATTAGGTTGATGTCACTGTTTTTCTTGCTTTTGAAATCTAACGATAATGATCATAATTAACGATAAAAATTGGAAATCAAAAAGAATAAATGTTTTCGGCGTTCAAGCATCCCTTGCTGTAGTAATATAGAATAGAAAAAAGAAACCATAGTATCGATGAAGCAGACTCACAAAAACTTTTGAAATAAATATTTTTGGAATTTGAAAGCTTTATCGAACTGATAATTTGTTTATAAAACAAAAGGAATGTAGATGGGTTGTTGTGTGCAAGACGGATCTCGTATAAGTTAATCACGTTTCGCATGTAACAAAGTGGCATAGTAATTTATAACAAGAGGCCCAGAGGGCATGTATCGCTCACCTGGTTTGTAAGGTTCTAAATACAGGTTCATTGTTTCTTTTCTGAAAGAATTCGAATATTTACCTCTAATTCCCCAATTGGGCCCCATGGGCAGGTTTCCCCTTCCACCATGGATGTTTGTTGCCATTGGTCACAATCCTTGCAGTCTCTAGGACAAGTAGCGATTTATAGGATTTACCTCTATTTCCCCTATTAGGCCCCATCCCTCCTGCCCCCGTTTGGTCAGAGCCAAACTTTATACAAGTTCTGTTCCCCTTCCCCCAGGGTTGTTTGCAGCCAAATTTGGTCACAATCCATGCAGAACTCTAGGACAAGTAGCCATTTATAGGATTTACCTTTTCCCCCCTATTGGGCCTCGCCCCTCCCGCCCCCGAGGGGTTAGAGTAAAAATTTATACAAGTTTTGTTCCCCTTCCGCAAAGCATGTTTGTCGCCCAATTTTGTTTACAATCCATGCAGAACTCTAGGACAAGTAGCGATTTATAGGATTTACTTCTATTTCCCCTATTGGGCCCCGCCCCTCCTGCCACCGGGGTCAGAGTTAAACTTTATACAAGTTCTCTTCCCCTTCCCCATGGATGTTTGTGGCCAAATTTGATTATAATCCATGCAGAACTCTAGGACAAATAGCGATTTAAAGGATTTACTTCTATTTCCCCTATTGGGGCCCGCCCCTCCTGCCCTCGGAGGGTCAGAGTTAAACTTTATACAAGTTCTGTTGCCCTTCCCCCATGGATGTTTGTGACTAAATTTGATTACAATCCATGCAGAACTCTAGGACAAGTAGCGCTTTAAAGGAAATGTTGACGGTCGGACGGACGGACGACGGACGACGGACGACGGACGCCGCGCCATGACAAAAGCTCACCGGCCCTTCGGGCCAAGTGAGATAATAAAACTGTACTGCAAAAAAAAACATAAATTATACACACACAAAAACAGGACAACGTCGAAAAGTTTCTGTGTTGGCACACATAATCTAAATTTGATTTCTTTTGTTTTCAATGTGTTATTTATTATGTTCTGATTTCCTCTCAACTAAAAACTTCATTCCCGCTCCAGATTAATCAATGTATAGAACAAACGTGACAATGCTTACTTTTATTTGCAAACGATATGATACATATCAAAATGCCATAAATCAATTCATTTATTTAGATAAGCTTAGGAAGATCTTTGCTTCTTTAAGTATATACAGAAACATTTCTAATATTTCCTGGTAATAGAATAAAAGCATGATTTTACCGTAGACCTTGGTAAGCATGGAGAATTGCTACATATGGCTTTCTTAAACTTTTCTCCTACAGTTATATGATTAGCACAATAATCTTCAAATGTCTTAGATATCAAATTAAACATTGTAAGCGATAGCAGCAGTCATCTAGACCCATGCTGATTCGTATGGATATGAAAATAAATACCTACTGAAAATAAAGGGAATAAAAGAAAATCTAATAAAATTCTATTGGTTCTAGTACATTTTGTACTTCAACACATTGTCACACAACATACAGAATAGTTTCATTCTCGGAATTGCAAGGGTACACAGAGGATATAAACCTAAATGTGTTTTGAAGAGAAAGAAGACAGTGGCAAGGATATGACGGATAATTCTGTATTGTAGCCACTGTAGTTTGATATGTTTGACAGTGAAAGGAATTCTGTACAATATAGCCTATTCTGCGTCAAATCAAAAAGTTAATTCCACTTCTTTTTACCTGTCGGCGGTATTACTTTTGATAAAAGTATGATAATTGTTTTTACCAAGTTTCCATTTCCATTTTACTTTCACTTTAAAAACATGTCTTAAATATGGTGAAACACACGTGTAATAACATTATTGTGACGTCACAGGTAGTAATGACGCCATAACTATGATGTCGGATAATTGTCTGGGTAGAAGGAAACGACGCATCCGTGTCTGTTTTGTGATCTCTGACAGGGAAAAGGAGGTTTTTCAATATCTATTAATATTAGTGATGTGATAAATATAATCTTTCACTCGTGGCTACGTTATACACATGTATAAAATTTATTAAACTTGTTAAATAAACGTGATATCATTAATCCAATCATGTAGGGTCCTTTATTTATATACACACCGATAAAAATGTAAAAATTTCCAATATTGTGGTCTGATAACAAGTCAATTATTCTTTATTACAGGAACAGCTGCCGGACTGAAATGTCCAGTAGGGGACTGGATTCAAATCCAAGGAAACTGTTTCCGGTTTACTTCTGATCGCCTCACATGGGACCAAGCGACGACAGATTGTCGACAATTTGGTGCCACTCTTCTTGAGTTTAATGGAAAAGACGACAGGGTTTGTAACTCACTTGATGGTATGCCTGTTATGTATATTGGTGGATATCCGAATGTTAAAAACAAACTTCTCGGCATGAAGATGATCATTAAGTAATGAAACGAAATAGATTTCCCTGTTTTTGCTTGAACGTTTTGTGAATTATATTCATAAGTATCTAATTGTGATGTTCATTAGCTTAATCACACATCCTATTTAAAAAAACTTTTTTTAAATAATTAAGTATGTGTACAATAAAATTATTATTTTTCCTCGCACCACAGAGATTATTTACGAGGTACATTGTTAACCTGACATCAGAGAGATGGTGGACTGGACTGAATGACTATAACCACCCTGGAGGCTGGTCGTGGGGGAAAGGGGACTGGGGGGTACTGGCAGATCCTGGTGCCGTGTGAGTCTATTGTCAGGCCTTTATTCTAGACAGTGTTAGTTATAAAATGTATACCACAGTAGTATAAGGTAAGGATTACGTAACTAGTTACTGCTCTCATGGGCATAAGCTGGTTCTTCATTAGACGTCTCTTCTACCAAAGTGTTATGTATTTTATGTGTATTGTATATTTCTGATGGTGTTACTGGCTTTTTAAGAGCAAATTTTAAGTTTGAAGTTACTTTCTCACCTTCACCTTCTTTGTCTTGTGTCTTTCCGGTAGTTGAAACAAAGAGATTAGGAGAATTCGCACCTAATAGAGACAATGTCAGTATAACAGAAATTCACATCATTTTGAAACATTTTTTTTTGCTATAAAATGAATAATAATAATAAACCGTCTATAATACTGTCTATATTCGCGGGGTTTTAACTTCACTTTCGTTGATTAACGCAAAATTTGCGAAATTTAGTAAAATTTGCGAAAATAAGCATCCACGAATAAGTTCCGAACAATAAATCACGAAATGTTACACCAGCGAATAAGAGTTATACATTATATATAAATAATTAAACGTATCTTTGTAGGGTTTGGAACGTTGAACCAGACGACCGTCACCATATTGAAAATTGTGGCGCCATCAACATCCAAGGAACACTTAGTGACCAGTCATGCTCTGAAAGGCACGGCTTTATCTGTGAATATCATCCAAAAGGCATAGGTAAGTCATATGACAATGGAAAATGCAAAGCTAATATGTTTATCTCTCGATTGTAGTTTGTTCCTTCAAAATGTAGAAGTTCGACCCTAAAGGGCCTAAACTGCCTATGTACCATAAAACTTTCAAAAAACCAACAAAAAGCACAAATGCTGAACAACCCCTGATTTCCTATCTTCACTCGACTTTAACCAGGGAAATATGGCAAAATTACGTATGATCAATAATTCAAAAGCTAAAAGTCCCATTGTCATTTTGGTAATATTTTTAATGGTGCCAATTAACATATTTTTCAATATGATTGAGTTGATAACCTGTTGATGATATTAGCTAGTTAATTACAAATAGAGTAGGTAATCAGGTTTGGGATAAACAAGGGGATTACCAGGGATTCCGTTGTCGATGCCACAGTGAACACGTGGGTAAAACCACACATAGGACGGCTTTATATAACCTTCGACATCAAATGTGTTTGTCAGCTGATAGATGTTGGTAGGGAACGCCAAAGCATAGTCATCTTATTTTAGTTGTTTTTAAGTGAATTTATTTAATTTGAATCTTTTCTTTTATACGTTGCCTAAGTAAGAGAGCCAAATGATTTGTGATTACTTACTCAAGGTACTGGCTGTCCGCTGGGATGGATTGTAACTACATCAAATTGTTACTACGTCAGCGATCTCACAGACGAGTACTTGGTGGTTTCCTGGAATGACGCGGTCAACAAGTGTAAAACTCTACATCCGGGCACTGACGCCAAGCTGCTGAGGCTGGAAACTGCAAACGAACAGGTAAAGAAACAGTTGTCAGGTGGTAAATTATAAATCTCCACACGTTAAATTTTCATAACCAACTATGCTTGCGATCTACATATAAGACATATTATAGAGAACCCAGATCTACTATTATTGGCGTTATATCCCCCCTGGACTATCTCATAGTAAATCTGGAATCAACAGAACAGGTTATTTAGTCCTTTAGGCAAGAATCATATAACGGCACACTGTAGTTGATTGTGTGGCTTTGAAGTTGGGCGTCTCTCTCTCTCTCTGTAATCTTTAAAGAAAGTCATTCTATTGAACTGCCTTCAGTTTTACTATGAGATAGTCCAGGGGTGAATATAACGACAGTAATAGTAACCCCTGTGGTATCGAGGATGAACATAATAACGTGTGTAGCTTATCAACCATTGTAGCAAATCATCTAAGGTTACATCTTATATTTACATATGCCACTATATAGTCAACGGGAGGGGAGTTGCGTTCAAATTAGCGTAAACGCAACGACGTATGAATACAAACCCAGAGTAGGATCGGACTACTTCTAGTTCACGCTTCGGTAATTACTTAATTGACATTTTACCTTTTCAGTAGGCCTACTGTATGAAGTGTAAACAAAGTTTACAAAAATAATCTACATGTAGCGCATGTAGCGCTAACGCGCTACATTGAATATGTCTGTATCCCATTGCGCTCAGACATATTCAATGTAGCGCGTTAGCGCTACATGCGCTAGATGTAGATTATTTTATCCTATGTATATTATTATTGTACATTATTTTTACCTTTTATTTTTACATTTTTACCTTTTATTTTTACATGTATATTATTTTTACCTTTTAATCATTTTTAAAATATGTTTTTTAACGCAATCAAAACACTGTTCAATCTCTATTTGGTGTATGTTTTTAAACAGTCTCCATTTTCTCTCCTACTAAGGCCTACATCAGAGCCCAGCTGGCTGACCTTAAGATGACCGACCAGTTGTACTGGATAGGGATGACTGACCAGGCGAAGGAAGGATACTGGACATGGGACGATGGATCACTGGCCAATCAGACCAATATGTAAATTTGGATACTTTTTTAAACTTTAAGTTGATTTATTTGCGCATTCCCCTCATTATATACAAAAATCAAAATTAACATATTTTTCTCAATATTTAAACTTATGGATCCGCTCACTAGGTGTTTGGGGCTCCGTAGATAGTTCTTTGAATAAGCCACCGATAACACTCTATTACATATACTGCGTAACGGTTTACGGTAAAAGTACATTCGGATGTTTGTGTTACACCAGATAGCTCCATAGAAGAATATGAAATTAATTTCAGTCAATCGTTACAAAAACAACGCAATCCCGTGAAATTGAAAGAAATATGTTTTTTTCCCTATTATATCTGGCTATTCTCTGTTATATCATACACAATAGTGTCATAGTATCATAATATATTGAAAAAATAAAAATTAAGATAAAAACAGTAAATTCCTGGAATGAATGAGGTAGGTCGAATGGATCCCATCCTATGAGAGGGCACAATTGTGTATGTCCTGTTTTGGTTTTTGGAATAATACAATAATCAAATTTGTGAATCACCGTAGAAATGTTGTTTTGTGAGGTGTACGGAAAATGATGACGTCAGCAACCGGAAGTTATGTTTGATTTATCGTGTCTATGGTCAGTTAGGTATAGATATAGGACAAGGAGAGGTTAAAAACGCCTTAATTTGATCATCAACATTAGATAAATACATATGGATTATGATTTGTTTGACTTTCTTTTATTTCTGTAGTTTTCAAAGCCCAACTTTTTATGTACCTCTAAGATACTCTAAAATCCGCGAAGCTGTTTACAATGAGAGTATACTCAGATTGTTGCTTTATACCTCCATAATATACACAAAACTTGAGGGACTATTTTTTTCTACGAGATTCTTGTGCTATTGTTTTCAGCCAATCCGAGATGACGTTACAAATGGCGACGTAATTTGTGTACGTTATGAGTTGATGATATCAATTTTTAAGCCAATGAAAATGCTTGTTACTAGCAAAATTGAATTATATGATCCAATAAACCCAAACGTGTTTTTCAGTGAATGGACAGTTGAACCTAACAACCTCGGAGGGACTGAACAGTGCGGACTTATTTATGACAATGGGAGATTCGCAGATGCCGATTGTTCAAGGCTTGAAAAATATATTTGTCAGACGCCAGTGATAGGTATGTCGGTATCTAATTTCATATGTCGTTTTTGAGAATTGATATTTAAAACAACTATATACTGTTAAAATATACACACAATATTTCAAATTATAGAAACACGTTGTCGTTAACCTTTACGTTCTCTTCAGAAGTACATGAAACACATTTGGCCTAGATTTCCAAGGCAGCTTTGAAGGATCAAAGAAATCTGGTCCTTTAGAAACGCATTGATAAATATAACCTACATTAGGAACAAAAGAGTGATAAATTTGGCAAACCTATTAATAAAAAGTTTCAAACAAAATCTCAAAGCGTCGCTTAAAAAACAAAGATAGTGTCGAAAAAGAAACGAGTGCTCATCTTTTTGGGCAGTTAAAATTTGTTAAAAACTGTAAACATAGCACTATTGCCCGTTGTTAGGAAACTTGTCGATTGTCTCCTATTGTTCAAATGCTAACCGCCGTGTGACAGTGCGAAATGCCATTTATATCTGGACCAATCAGAATGCAGTACTCACACTTGCGTTATAAGGAATTGTAATAACATTTTTTATCTATAATAAAATTCTTCAAACAAAAGAAAGTCGAACACAATGATGGCACGTTCAAACACATATGTTAACATGATATATGGTGGATTCTCATTGTTCTTACTTCAGATGTCATCCGATTAAAATAGCTATGTATGGGTTTCGAGGGTTATGGTAAGACTCATAGGGTGTGTAATGTTATTCGTTTTTTCTTTGTTTTGATGATTTTGTGTGGTTGTAGTAGTTGACCTATCATGTCTACATTGTTTTATTTGGTTTTCTTTTTTTTCTTTTAATGAATGTTTATTTTCATATTTCGAACAGACGACTCCATGTACAAAAACAAGTTAGGTTGTACGAATGGCTGGGTTAGAGCGGGTCATAAGTGCTACTTTTTCCACATCCAGCGACCACAGAATCATAAGACGGCTGCATCGACATGTGCAGAAATGGGAAGTCGTCTTATTCAGATCGAGACAAAGGATGAGGAGGTAACTATATCATAGTCGACCCGTTATTACGAACTTTTATAATTGTCTTATACAAATTCAAATAAAGAATTGGGAAAAATCACTTTAATATAATGTACATTATTTCTAGTATATGGAGAAAGACATAGATCACCATCATCTAAATTTTTGGACTAATGACTGAAGGTCGTACGGATATGATATAACGATAACTTGGACTTTGTTAACTTTAAAGTTTTGTTTCTTCAAAAATGATTAGATCAGCGTAATAGAAACACGTTGGGAGGTTTCTTGTTATGTCTTCAAGATCTTAAAAGATTGAGATTAAGACGAATTATTCTGGAATAAATGACTTCTTTTAGATTGAGTTATAAAGATTGTTGAAAAAGGAATGTTTTTATATCTAGTACTGCCTTATGAGTCTGCTGTCATCGACAAATCTAGTTTGGCGTCGTCTGAAGGACCTATTTCTATTTTTATTTTCCTTGGGCTCGGTTTCATCAACATTCCATAAATTTAGAGAAATCCTTAACTTAAATTCTCCATAGGAAAGAATTACAGAAGTGAAAGAAAAATATAAAATTAAGGAGCTTTCCTTAACTGGTGTAATATTTTTCTATGGAGAATTTTAAGTTAAGGAATTCCTTAAAGAAACTGCTCTGGACATTGCTCTGTCCACTTACTAAATGCATATGAATACACTGTTTTTGTTTGATTCATTTTGAGATAAGGAGTAGTGGAGTCGTGTTATAAGACAAGTTATGTAACTATTCTATATATTCAGGAATGGCTTAGAGTGCAGACCATACGATATGGTTCCTACGCTTTCTGGACCGGACTTACGTACCAACCAACATCGGGCAACTGGGTCTGGAACAAACATACAAAGGCAAATATGAGTCTTATGTGAGTAGGGTAAACGCCCTTAAAATTTACGTGCACGTAAATCCTACGTGTACCCGTAAAGTTACGTATGCTTTGTGAAACGGTACCCAGAGCTCAATATGAGTCTGTTGTTAGAGTTATTGTGCATATGAGAAATACATTAATTTTGTGTTACTTGTTTTGGTGTAACATATGGGTGATACATTATGGTATTTAGTGACTATTTCGTACTTATGAGTAATACATTATGGTATTGGGTGACTATTTCGTACATTTGGATAATACATTATGGTATTGGGTGACTATTTCGTACGTATTAGTAATACGTTGTGGTATTGGGTGACTATTTCGGACATATCAGTAATACATTGTTGTATTGGCTGACTATTTTTGTGTTTAAGTTTGTGGAACCAGGAGCCAAACAACATGGGCAATGAGGACTGTGGGATGGTAACACAAGACGGAATCTTTAATGACTTTAGTTGCTATGCTAACCAAGCTTATATCTGTGAAGCCCAGACTGAAGGTAGGCTATTGCTTCCTACACAAAATGAATTATTCGCTGTGTGGACAAGTTCTTTCCGTTCGCTTTCATAAAATTTCGTGTAGAGGCAAATTTTGACTTCTGTGAAATCATTATTTTTCTTGGGGGGTTAATATTTTCGTGGATTTCGTTTTTGACTAAAATTAACGAATTTACGTCCCCACGACGCTGGCACGATAATTGTTTCATGGACACACCTGAAAAATCACGTATTGTACGTATCATTGTTTCAGCTCAGCCGTGCCCCAGTGGATGGCTATCACGAGCCGCCAATGGAATGATGACGTGCTACTTGATAAGCAATCGAACTGATGCGGATATGACGTCATGGCAAGGGGCACGTGACAGATGTGGACAAATCAGTGAACCACTTGATGGCTATCTATTGGCTATTAATACGAAAGAAGAAGCGGTTGGTGCATGATTTAACTTGACCATAGGGATTAATCAGAACATAAAATTTAGATGTAGATGGTTGATTTTTGCGAGCATTGGCGATCGGGGTAGTTTTTAACCCACAACTACAAAAAACTTAATTTAAAGACTTTAAATGTTAAAATGTGCTGCACAAATCCAGCGGAAGCGGCCATTTTGTCTCACCGTACTCGAATCCTAACGGCACGACTTCTTGACGTCACTTTGTTTTTGTCATGACGTCACTAGTTCCTGAGCAAAACTGTAAAGATTAGTGATTAGCCTTATTTCGATAGTGTTAATGTTATTTTTGTAATACGTAATCATTCAAATTTTCTTTTCTCAGCCCCCGGAAAAGAACACTATGAAAATATCGTGATTAATAAATGGTTTGTTAGTTACAAAGATACACGCTCTTCGTTTTTCAGACATTTATTGCAAATGCATTGAAGAACGTCACGTCAAACACTCTCACTGGTTGGTGGACTGGTCTGAACGACAGAAAGGTGGAAGGATACTGGGAATACGATACGGCCTTCAACAACCCATTACAGCCAAACGTCATGTACGTACCGCCTAAATCACCAGCGGTTTGTGCGAAAGATAATAACATATACCATGGTTGGGCGTTTACCGCTGTCCAGGTTGAAAATAGTATTCAATGTTCATTGGCGCTGATTTTAAAGAAGTTCATCTCGCATACTCTTTTGAAAATCTTTCATCTTCTTCCTCTTTTCACATAGATGTTTACCATCTTGGGTTTGATTTTTCGCAAGATAAAAAAATACATACATAACTTTCTCTAAACTTTTGAAGCTTTTCACTGAAATATCCAGTCAGTAGGCCTCGACACACTCACTCCCTAATACAAACCATTTGTAATAGGATAGCGAGACGTAGTCATAGTGAGAAATGCTAAGTAAAGTGTTTATAACATTAGATAGCGAGACAAACTTGTAAGTGATCGTAAAAATTACTAAACAAAGCGTTAACGGCACTAGATATAGTTTTCTTCTCATTAAATTTGCGTGCATTTGTAAAAGTTAAAATTACTGTCAAGATTCTTTTCTAAGTAAAAGTTGTTCAAATTAAAAATCGTCAATTCTATTTTAAGTTTTGTGTGCATTAGTTAATGCAATGAAAGCCACAATCTTTTCAATGCTGACATCCGAGTACCGCAATTATTCCTGATGGCCTCATGACATGTTAGTTAGTCCACTAGATTTAGGATCTTATCTTTTCTTTTTTTCCTAACTTTATTTTACTTAACGTCTCATTTGACACCACTTCAGTTTTAAACAAGAGTTAGTCCTCGCCCCTATGAGGAATGTTCTTGGTTCTTCCCCCTTGCTGAGACACGTCATATGCAGTCTATAAAATTGGTTGCATAAAGTGAATGGGACGACTGGTTTGTCTGTATAATATGACCTGGTGAGGTGTGTTGTTCGGTGTCTTTGCCTGCATGTTTCAGTCAGATAGCACTATAACTGAGCAAAAGATCTACTATTGGAAGATGCCAAAACACGAATATACCGTAGCATCCCAAAACATTTTACAAGGGGTCCTTGAATGACCTAGATGTTCATGTGACTTTAAGCCTAACCATCCAACTAACAGCCAATGTTTCAATTCGAAAACACCAATATAGTTATTTTTATCAAACAATGCATTGTCCTTATTGGTTTTGATATACATTATTTTATGTTGTCACGACACGTTTTCTCCACAAGAATGTTCCAAATATTGTTATTCATTACAGCCCGTGGGGTGGCGAACCTGATAACTCCGGGGGTACAGATTACTGCGCTATATTATATAATGGTCGATACAATGACGTCAGCTGTGACAATATAGGATTCTATCTATGTGAGACAATGGCGGAAGGCTTCCATTATAACTCAGCAGGTAAAACAAATCTTACATCATAATGATAATACACATATACGAAGATAATAGTAAGAATAATTCGTCATCTACTTTTTTAACGAATCATCAATTTGTTTTATCATCATTTAGAATACAAAATATATCTAAATTCACAATGGTAAAATATTTACAATGGTTAACCATTCAAAGTACTAGTGGTAAACGATAAACTATCTACAATGGTAAACTATTCACAAGAATACATGTATGGCACTTATTGACATAAAAGTAGGCATGTGTACATATATTAGATATGCTCTGATTTTCCACCATTTTCATTTACATTGCCATGTGACGTGTAATATATAGCATATTGATTCGGTGTTTCCATTTTTAGAAACACCGAGTCAATATTCCGTTGCGAACTTCATTGCCCAAACGCGTCATTCTTCAAGGAGGCGTTCTTTGACCAATGTTTTTGTAATTGATATACACATCCAATATTGTTTTTGACATTTTTTAAAGAAAAGACATGTCTAATTTAAAAAATTAAGGAGCTTTGTGTCTGCCCATAATGTGTAATATCGCCCTTGTAGAATTCACTATAATGACCTCGAGCTACGCCCACGGTCATTATTTATTCTACGCGGGCGATATAAAACCATATGGACCTCAGCAACGGTCCATAATTGGTATGCATGTATATATATCTGAATTACCGGTATTATCAGAAACATACATGTATTTTAGAGAGTTTGGCAACTCCGCCATTTTTACGATCGGCAGATGTACATGTATCACTGTATGTGCTTAGAAGTTTTTAAATATACTAATAAAGATAGAAAAAATCAAAACTAAAACAAATCTGCCATCGATCTCTAACATTTTCCCAGCTGCCGCTGTTCTTCAGGAGATGATTATTAATAAAAATATATAGTTAAATTCAGGAGATGTTTATCAATAAAGATATATAGTTAAATACAGGAGAATAATTTTGATATGTTACAAAAGTTCAGTAATTTTCAGATGGTTTGAGTACTGCTGTGGAAAGAAAATATCATATTAAATCATATTAGTCGGGCCAATTGGTCATATCAGACCAAGGTATAACTTTGTGTTAATACAAAAATATCATGTTAAAAAGAATACACTTAAAAGAAGTCAGCCAATGGGATTTTGATTTAAACATAGTTCATTTGTAAATTCATACACAAAAAGGATTGGGCACAAGTTCACAAACTTATATTAAGCCCGCTCCAATTATTATCTATTATATACAACAACAAACGGATGACCTTAACTATATACAAATATATATACAGAGAGAGATAGAGAGAGAGGGGGGAGACTTATTAGCATATATAACATATATATATATATTTAATAAAGTAGATGGTCCATCCCGGCTCAGGTGACAATCACTGGTGTTAAACTATTCCACTGTTCATGCCATTCAAACTATCTAATGTCCATCACATACCGTGCCTTCGATGTCTTTCTCCTTTTCGTTCGCTGATCCTTCTATAAAATCTTATCACAAACATATTTGTCACCCGAGCCGGGAAAGACCAGAATGATGTAATATATTAAAACAAACAAAGCAATATTCTAATTAAATCTATTAGTATCATTAATAAACTGCTGGGTGGATTGGCAAATAGTTTCGTTATCTTGCTTGGATGATGCAGGTCTAACGGGATGAAATCATTTAGCTCACGAAATAATTTTAGGCGTTGATTAGTATAATTGTTACATACGAAAAAGAAATGATCCAATGGTAAAAGCCTATAAACGGGAGGTCCCGCTCTCTGTCAACAAAGACAAAGAAGGAGTTTCCAATCTCGATGTATTCCGTCTTTGCATATTACAGAGTTAGCTCCCGTGTGTGTCAGTATCCAATGTGACGTCATTATTTTGTGGGCGCAATTCACGTTGTTTTCTCCGAAAAGTATGACGCTACGCTCACCAACACATGACATCACAATCAATACCTTCCCACAAGAGCAGCTAACTCTGTAATATGCAGAATATATGTTTCTGTTATTATCAATGACATTCACTATACAGATGTGTTAATTCATGTCGTTATTATTGCAGGTTCATCTTTAACCACCGCAGTATCAATGCTTCTACTCACTGTTTGTGCAAGTCTGCATAATATACGAATTACATAAAATGTGGAATTATGGAGATTTGGAGACGCTATGTATATGCTTTGTATATAATATAAAATCTATTGAATATGTTTTGTGCATGAAATAGAAGCTTGGTGTGTTCTACATAAAATTGAAGCTTCATAATACATTTTCCGTGTCACTTTCGCGGGATTCTTCTTCATTTTGAAGGGCGTTGAAACCCTTTTAATCTTGATCCCGCTCCCGTTCGCTAGGGGCAAGCGCCACCGTGACCTTCAGTCATATTTCAGCAAAAAATAATCAGCCTTTAGCGTGGATGTTGAAGCACATGTGAAATGAAGACAAGGCGCGGTAAAACATTTCTTAAGTACAACCATTTTTAGAAGCACTAAAATTACAGAATGCGTGGAAAAAACGAAACGACAATACTTAAATTGTATTTCCATGTAAATAACACAATACATTTAGTATGTAGAAGCATTTTCTTACACATGATTGTACATCATATACATGTATAATGTTCAAAATAGTATGTTGTCTTGTCGTGTCCTTGTTTCGTCACAATATTCCAGATTTGATCTGATATTAAATAAACATGTAAAAAATCCAATTCTTTTTTTTTTTTTTTTTTTTTTTTGTCTGGCGTCATTCATTACCATACTTCTGCCGTATCCACCCTTAAGCAATACAAAACCAGAAAGTGAAGGAGAACAAACTGACCAACCATATGCCTACAGAAACTCTTTTGGAGATAACGGAGGAGCGATGGCCAACTCCAAAGCCAATTATAAAATCACATTGCACTTTTAAAAGCATTGATTGTCATATTTTTTTTATTTATATTTGGTGTGTAACATACATTGGGTGTTCTAGCATATCCAGTGGTGCACGTTAGCTATATATTCCGTCTTTGCATATTACAGAGTTAGCTCCCTTACGGATGGGTATTGATTGTTCCGTCATTATTTTATATTTACATCTGCACTGCAGTCCCATTATGTAACCTTACCAAACGCAGTTGGCAGTCATATAGACTGTGAACTACGTAAATGTTTATTTTGACGTCATTACCATTGTGACGTCACAATTGTCGTGCCAGTGATCAAGGAAAAGACTGTTCAAATGGCTGTTCCATCCTTGACAATAACGAATGATTAATTAAGGAATGATTTTTATTTTTTGTTATTTATTGATGTGTAAACTGCATTTTTGTACAAATATTTTAAATGACGCGCGACAGCGCGTCATGTTGAAATATCTGTACAAAAAAAATGCAGTTTACACACCAGTTAACAACAAAAAATTAAAAACATTCCTTATATTTACATTTCGACAGACCATTTCATTTAAATTTAGTGTTCCGGTGAAATAAACCTTCGTTTTTTCAACGTTATACGATTGATGGAACAGCTGAGTAATTGATGGACTCGCGAAACAGCTGGCTCCAATTTGGCGGGAAAATGTGTCAAGTTCCGGGAGTAAATAAAATATAGTTCCACAATAACTTTATCATTTTTAATCCATTTATTTCAAATGTTTTCATTCTTTTATTTTTTAATATTAACACAATGCTTTCCATTGCATTCAAACTGATGTTGATATCCAGCCTTTGTCATGACATATATTCTGGCCTAACCGGATGTGCATTCACATAAGGGCGGAAGTCCTTTCGGTTTGTGTTCTTGCGCAGCAGCCCCTCCGCGTTTACGCAAGTGTAAACGATTGTCTGGTTAGTAAGGTTATATAGGAAAGTGAAAACGGAAATGTAAATATTTCATTATAAATGCACACTCCCTTGGTATGTCAACATAAAGTTGTAACCAAATGTAAATATATTCATAGAACGTCTTTCAGTTGGCAGAGCCAAATCCAACATGCGCGCTTTTGGGATTTGCCTCTGTACAGTTGGCATTCATATTGGATGCCAACTGAAAGACGTTCAATGCTGAAGTGAAAGGTATGACGTTACGCTCGCAAACACACGACGTCACAATCAATACCTACCCGCAATGGCAGATAATTCTGTAATATGCAAATACAGAGTAGTGCACCATGATAGATAAGATATGCTAGAACACCTAATGTATGTTACACACCAATGCATGTGAAAAATATGACAACCAATGCTTGCGGCCGAAGTTCTACTAATTTAATTACAAAAATTCTTCCCAATATCTTTGGTATATTTGACAACAACAAAAATTATGTCAGTGTGATTATTAATTCCCTAAAAGGGGTATACAAAAGTCTGTGATTAGTATCACTATAACGACTTATAACTATCTCCTAACAGAGGAGAGCTATGTCAGGGGAGATTACCCCCTGTCCATATAGGATGTATAATGCGTTTTATATGACATCATACAAAACGCAATTTTAATTACAAAAAAGGTTCACCACAGACAAGAATGACACCGTCAGTAGTGACGTCACGAAACCTGACAGCACAGATTTCCGCCCATTTTTGAAAACATGGCCTGTTGACTTCCCAAAAATTAAAGAAAATAATTCAGTATTCAATAATTCAGAATTCATCATTTTGTAGTATAATCCGTATTGGTGATAGTAACCCCCTCGCCCCGAAAATTCTACTAGATTAAATAATAATGAAATTAAAGATGTCTTAAACACTTTGAAGCTTGGCAAGGCCTTGGTTCATGAAATTAGTCAACTTATGTTAAAGAATGTTTGGAACACTATTTTAAACCACTTGAAATATTATTTGATATGTCAATATAACTACGTATACAGGTGTATACCCCAGGTCATGGAAACTAGCAAAAGTTATGCCATTATTTAAAAAGGGTGATAAGCATTCTCCATCGAACTATCGTCCAATAACTCTCTCATCCACTGTTGGTTAAGTTTTTGAACGTGTTATTTTTAAACATATCTATAAAAAATTAGGCTCAATTGGTGACGGAGTTCCGCAAGGTTCTGTCTTAGGGCCTCTTTTATTTTTGATATACATAAACTATATAGCAGATATTTTCCATTCCGCGTCTCGTATTTTCGCAGATGATAGCTCTCTCCAATGTTCTCCTTCTTTTCTGTGTTCAAATTCAAACTTCCCTAAATAGTGATCTAAAGCTCTAAAATACTTTGGCCAAAAAGGTTACACCTGGTTGATTACTTTTAACCCTGATAAAACCGGCGTACTTCTTATCTCTAATAGAAATGAAATAGATGAAATGTTAGAACTTGAGTTTGACGGAAATATTTTAGACTTTACGAATAGTCATAAACATTTGGATGTAACTTTGAACTCTGGTGTAAAATGGGGGACCATGTGAAGCCATATACTCTACAGTTATGAAGAAAATAAAAGATAAGAGAAAATTAAAATTTATCTTAAACTTATTAACCATATCTCTCCTCCTCCTTTCTTTGGCTTCGGCGTTCGCGATATTAATAGTATTCGTACTAAGCTCAGGCAACGATGTAATTCTTTGAATTATGATTTATTTCGATTGAACCTTGCAGAAACCCGGAGCTGTTTACAAGATTTAAATTAGATATTAGAATTAGATACTCTTCGATTGAGTCTTACTGTTATTTGGTAGTCATTTAGAAGTGTCTTCAAATACTAATTCGGAACCTTTCATATGTGTTTAGCATTTTATAAAGGACAACAACCAGTTTTGAGAAATCAAGATTTTACCCATTGTGTCTTGAAATAGAATATTGCCTTATTACTTGTTTGTTACACAATATGATTTTTTTATTATTTACCATTGTTTCTTGTTTTATAATAATATATATTTATTTTTGCCCATCCATAATATATAATGTAACGCTCTCGCTCTCTGTCTCTCTCTCTCTCTTTCTCTCTGACTGACACGCCACACACTTATTTTATTTCGTTTTAACGAAATATTATAAATTTCGTTTAAACGAAATATTGATTCATTTTATCGAAATGTTATTTCTTTAAATCGAAATATTTATTCGTTTTGTCGAACTGTTCTCTAGCTGTATCGAAATATGAATCTGTTTTATCGCAGTGTTATTTTGTTTTATCGAAATATTAATTCGTTTTATCAAAATGTGATTTCCTTTTGTCCAAATATTAATACGTTTTATCGGAATATTATTTCCTTTAAATGAAATAATAACAGGGTTGTGTTACATTTTAGTATGATCAGGTATAAATCAGTGTGTCGAACAGCTGACGGCTTATATCAAAACTCGAACAATGATCAGAAAGTTTGTATACCACAAACAACTAAATGTAATTTTTGAATGTAATAAATCCTAAAACCCTACCAGTTCATTACCATACTCAACCAGGATGATATCACGCGCCCCTGAATGATACAACACCCCTTAGAAAGTGATATTGTACCCAAACCCATTGACTCTGTTTTCGTTTTGTTTGTAATAGATTAACAAATTGATTTTAATGTAAACAGACTATATTTTTATTGCTAGCATAACGAATTTAGGAGTGGATCAAAGCCGGAAAACCAGGAGAAAATCCACCGACTAGCGGTCAGTACCTAGCAGCCAATTAACAAGGGATTCGAACTCGCGACCCATTCTTGCTCTGGAATTTTATAGAAAGATTTTTTCTCCATTTTTACTTTAGTTTCGTGTTTCATATTGTACTAACTTAGAACGGTTTATGTAGATCATGCAACTCTATGAATATCAACCTATGATTTAACTTGTATCTTATTTATCTTTTCTCTGTATACAATAAAAAATAATACAGTTAATTAATAATTTGTCTACTGCAGAAGGGACAAAAACACGATATAGACCTAACGTTAATGGCATGCCCATTTTGACATCACACTCCTAACCATTCTGTACGTTTGGGCATGACAACTTTCATGAATACGGGCCTAAAGCTCCTTCAGCCTCAGGGTATTATCTGAACAGTTGGGCTTTTAAGAAAAGACTCATCAAAATAATGTGGTAATCTCAAATATTATTTCGTTAAAACGAAATTCTATTTCGAAAAAAAACGATAGAATTATTTCGATAAAACGAAATAATTTATTTTTATAAAACGATATCATAATTCGATAAAACGAAATAACATTTCCATTAAACGAAATAATATTTCGATAAAACGAAAGAGTATGCCTATTTCGATAAAACAAAATAAAAAACGTGTGTGACATGTCAGAAAGGGGCTGCGTAGCATCCTTACTGGAGCTTATATAAAATTTTGGATTTCCGCACAAAAGTATACGAAGACGACCTCTCACCTTGGGTCTAACCATGTCCTGAAAACTTTAAGGTTATTTCTAGATTTTAATTATTACACTCAATTTTATGTGGGTTATATTATTTATCAATTTCTTTTAAAAAATAGATAAATGTATGACTTGTAACTAATTAAATAAGTTCTCTGCTCCCTTATTTCAGTGCACCAAAATGTGTACATATCGTGTACTTAAAATTTCCGGATTTCTTGATCCTTCAACCGCTTGACTCTGGATTTTACAGTACTACATCCGGGTGACTTCAAAGATGGCAGGGAAGTTGGATATCTCTGTGCCAAGGGCACCCAGCCCATTAATACGGGTTTGTTCAGTTTTTTTGGGGGCAAAACTTAATGCCTTATTCCGGCATGGATAGTAACATGGTGCAAGACACTTTCCATATTGTTTTTAGCATTTATTCTGAATAATTAACCTCTTTTTCTCGAACCGGTTCCGTGCACTTGCCCTTGAAACGCGACACTGCACGAGGCTGAAAGAAACATACAATGTTTATTTTTTCTATAAACGTTTGATTGGCGTATTTGACCGACATAATCAGATTAATACAAATATTTAAAAATCATGCATGAATTGATATTGTTGACAACTTGTGTTGTCATTCATTTACTTGTGAAAAATGAGCTAGGTAACAGCAGGTCGGGAAACCTAACTTGCACGTAAAATAATGCAAACTATTCGTCTACTGTAGCCCAAATTACCCCAAGGAGTATAGTTACGGGGAACATTAATATATCTATGTCCGTTTTGTATCCTTCATAGGCATGTCCATAGAGCCTAATGCTTGTGCTACAATCATGATATTACACATTAATACTGATTAGGCCTAGGCAAAAAAAAAAATATATGCATGTTTCAGGTTACATGACTGGAAAAAATAGGCTAGGTTCGTCGGGATTTTTTTTAATTTTATATTTTAGGAGGGGTGGGGGAGGGGTTGAGTGGCTTTATTACTGCACTACAAAGTAATTTAATAATACAGTAACATGTCATTTGTCTTTCAGGCTTTAGGATGTCTTTTATTTCTCATTACCATATTCGTAATTGAACTTTATCTAGATAATCTTAATGCATGCGTAAAAAATTAAGTTGAAAACTTCGCACACAACATTTTTGTTTTGAAAAAGTGTGATAAAATAGCTAGGGTCTGAAGTGAAAACTATGGTAGTTAGGGATACCTGAAACATACATATTTTTTGGGGGGCCTTAGCTAATACGGTTTCACCAATTTGTATGCAGTATGTTTCTTTTCTACATAACTCATTCTTATGACCAGAAACATATTTGTACATTGTATATATGTTTCTGTTATGAGGCTGAGGTGTTGACATGATTGGTTTTTGAGCTACCCATTAGAGCCATGGCATGTTTATAGGAGGACACCACAGTGACCGACCAGTTGAAATCTGCCTGTTTTCTAATGTTTCTGGATACCTAGTGACATTTATACGGAATGATACATAATGTATCATATATCAAATTAAAGATAAATAATTATATGGCTGTCAATTGAGAGTATTCCCATTGTCACATCTTATACAGTTTGTTTATAATCATTTTTATGAAATTGGGTAGTGTTTTTATGGCCAGCAGAGTTATAGACCTTGACACAGTATAACATATATATAGAAAGAGAAAATGTCCATAGAGCCTAATGCTTGTGCTACAATCATGATATGTGGCGATAATTTATGATAACAGTTTTAACCATTTGTCAAAACAGATCAACCAATATTTTAATAATCATGAAAGTAATTGTTTGTTTTCAATTTTTCAGGCTTCTAGATGGGTGGCGTTTCTATCTGGTATATGGATCGGTGCTTACCAACTGAGTAAGTGATGTAATTGCAAGTTTTCAAATTAGCTTTGATGACGTATAAAATATATTTATAACACCAGAGTGATTGCAATTTGTCCAGACACAGTGTTGTTACTTTTCAAGTCGATCCAAAATCCAAGTTCTACCTTTGTGATTTAGCTGATACTTGCCTAAAATGATGCTGACTTTGTCCTGACATAGGGTGGAAATTTTTTGGTTCAATCAAAAATCCAAGATGGTCACCACAGACTTTATTCGCAATGGAGCCCGCCAGTCTCCCTAAAGAAAGAACATAATGGCCCTGGCAAAAATCTTGGAACTCAGAATCTGGAACCCAACTTAATCTTAGCTGACAATAGATTCATAAAAACTGTTGAAATATAAGTCTATCTTAATGGATAAATAAACAAATGATAATAGTTTTACAACAAAAACATACAAGTCATGCTAGTGGCCCAGTGGGCTCTCTGTAACACAAAACTAGGGGCCCTTCAAGATTTTTAAGGGCCACAGGCCCTCGGTCTTGATTATAGTGTCGATAGCTGTGCCATATGTTGAAAACAAAATTTGAATTTCTCAAGTTCTACCAGTGCAATTTAGCTGAAACTTGACCAAATGTTGTAATTTTTTTTTGTTCAATAAAAAAATTCAAGATGGCCGTCACAGTTGCCATTTTGAAAACACATTAAGAACTTGTTCTCTAGTTCTACCAGTGCACTTTAAGTCTTTGACTCCTGCCATGGTCTCAAAATATATATATCACGATACAAAAATTTCACAATCCCAATCCCCAGTCTTCTAGTGATTAATTGTATTGGTTATTTTTCAGGAAAGTATACTCAGATCGAGAAGGACTTTGTAATACAACAGGCACCCTTAAAGGTGAAATTAGCCGAAAAAGAAGCACATTTGAAGTTTTTGGACTACAAAGGTAAACAAAATTATCTTTAAACGTTACATATGCTGTAATTTTCATACTTATGAATCAATGGGACTTTTAAATAATTTGTTCACGACCAAAAGTTACCAACATTTTAAGAATTACAATAATTAAAAAACTTAATTTTACAAGTACAAATATGACATGAAAAAGATTTTTGGCAGTACTGCCAAAAATCAGTATTTATATCTGCAGTGCAGTGAGATGAGTATATTAAGTCAGACCACGATTTTCAATAAATGTCTTTAAAAAGAAAAAAAAATTCACAGTTATGGCATATATAACTCCAAGGAATTAATTTGTTTCGAGTTTTCAAATAAAATTTTTGACAACCTTGGTACATGTATTTATATGCAAAAGACATCTTTTTACTGCAAATTTCAAGAAACATCATGATTATTGGTAAAATTAGTGCTGTAGGTGTTTAATATATAAAACTATTTGTTTTTATGTAACTGTAGTTTAATCTGATATTAATTAAATTTCCCTATTGTTACAGATGGAATGAGAACCCTTTACAAAGAAGCCAATGGCAAAGAACCCTCACAAGAAATTATGGATTCTATCAAATAATTGATAAACAATGAGTGATTGATATTTTTCGTGAATAGAAAGAAAGTGGAAAAATGAAACAATTTTATCATTTACTAAAGACTTTTGATTTAACAATGTCAGGTGTGAAAAGTAAATGTATTAGTTAAAGTTCTAGCTTGTGTTTTTATTTTCCCAAACCTTTGGTCATGTGCATAGTCTTCCATCGATAATTTCGAGTTACCAGAGTCCACAGGTACTTTATAGATTTTGGTGTGTGAAGAAATCACGACTATTAGTGTCAAATGAAGGCACAGTAGAATCATAGGACCCTAAATCATAGAACTAAAATCACCCAAAAATTAAATCACAGAACTAAAATCATCCAAAAATTAAATCACAGAACTAAAATCATCCAAAAATTAAATCACAGAATTAAAATCACCCAAAAATTAAATCTCAGAACTAAAATTACACAAAAATTAAATCACAGAACTAAAATCACCCTAAAATTAAATCACAGAACTAAAATCACCCAAAAATTAAATCTCAGAACTAAAATTACACAAAAATTAAATCACAGAACTAAAATCATCCAAAAATTAAATCACAGAACTAAAATCACCCAAAAATTAAATCAAAGAACTAAAACCATCCAAAAATTAAATCGCAGACCTAAAATCGTCCGGCATGGTTCCAAACGATTGACTACCATATTTCACCCAATAGCGCTAAGGGCGTTTAAAAAATGAAAAAAATAAGAAGGTGCTTAAATAAATAAGACGAAATTATTGCAAAGCAAAGTGCAAACCTAAACAGTTCTGATAGTTTTGGTCTTTATTTATTCACTGGCATCTGAAATTGAGGCTTCGAAAGGGGGAGTTGTTATTTTTCGCGTTGATCCGAAATCCAAGATTTTAGCAATCAAAAATATCTTCATGTGTCATTTATTGACAAGTAAAAATATCGTGTCAATATCAAAGAACTGAGAGTATTGGTAACATTTTAAAGGGAATGTCCTCCACTTTGATCCATCATGTATACAAAGGCCGCGGTGGCCGAGTGGTTAAGATATCACGACATTACTACAAGCCCTCCACTGGGATCCGGGTTCAAATCCCATGCGGGGTAATTGCCAGGTCCTTACTGCTGGTCGGTGGTTTTTCTCCGATTACTCCTGCTTTCATCCACTAACAAACCTGGCACGTCCTTACATGACATGAAATGTTACGTTACAAAATAATCCATTGGACTAAAAATGCTTACATTTCTTTTGTTTGCTGTAAAAAAGACATTGCACGCTAGAAACTCTTCAATAAAATTCGAAGTTGCTAGTCTGTCTGATATATTTGAAAAATGTTAAGCTTAATCAAGTAAACACATTTCAAAGTGCTTCATGCGAAATGCTACCGACAGCTAGAGTGCGAAATTAACGCCTGTCCGTCTGCTCATGACCGACAACTTTATAGTAGGGCAGACAAATTTTGCCATGCAACTGGTCCTTTGACCGGCAACTTTTTGGTACAGATAGAGTACTAAAGATATAGAAAACAAAAATAGCAGTAGCACTTTAGAAAGGTTGATGATCAAATTGTACAAAACAGATTTTCGTCATATTTTGGTTTTCTGTCAACGTTGTTGAGAGCGCAAGATACTAAAACAAATATGTGGATATTTTTGTTAGTAAAACTATTACTTTACTAGTATATAAACTATACAGGGATGAATTGTAATTTTGTAAGGACCAGTAACTTCATTCAGGACCAGTAACTTTTAGGGTCAGTCGATCCTTCTATTACCAGATGGAAAATGTCCTTAAGGGAGAACACTGCCTATCGACCCCGTATCCGAGATTTTAGGCCTTTCACATATAAAAGAAACTGCTGGAAGATTTCTGTATATTTGTCCTGTCTTTAATCTTGACATTAGATAATCTCTTTATTCCAGCATACTGCAACACGTCTCGGTTATTGTCAAGAAGTCCTTCTTTGCCAATTTGACTCGCGTTCTTGAATTAAGTCCAAGGTCAAACTAGTGTCAGTGGTCAAACTTACTCGTCTTATATAAGAAAAAAAACAGTTAAATATTAGCAGGGTCATCTTAAAGGCCCAATACCTTTCCGAAACTGCTTTCAATTTTTTAAAGGGGAATGTAAAACGAGATCGATAATTTTGTAGAGTCGCAAAAGTTGATAACTTACCGTTAATACTACACTCATCATCATCTTCTTAAAAAATTAATTAAACGTTAATTTTCATAACGCAGGTCGTCTTATATTTCCCGCCGTCGTCATAAATGTCGCGCGGTAGTTGACTGTTACTGCGCCAGACGGCAAAACAGCCGAATGAATTACGTTTTGCATTTGTTTGGTGTTGTAGCTTCATCTTAGGCCATCGATATGTATTTTCTCATGATATTAATGTTTCATCGGAAAACGTTAAATTTTGCTCCGGAAATGTAGTGGGCCTTTAAGAAAGTTATAGAAAAGTTGGAAGTTGATGGAAATGTTGATATAGAAGAATTAAGTATGAAGAAAAAAGAAGAGTCTATCAGATCACAAAAAATAAGGTAATAGAATTCACTCTAGAGCAATGTGAGTAGAAGATTAAAGAGGAAAGCCTACACACTATTTTTTAGCTTGGAAAACAGACCAAAATTATGCCAAACTGTATGCAGATAGTGTTATAACAGAACAGGATGAAATTTTAGAAGAAGTAAGTAGTTTTTATAGGACATTACATGATTGATCTTGTGATTCACCGGAAAATATAAATCTAGAACGTTTTCTCCAAATCGTGAACTTGAATCAAATAGTGTAGAAGGGGAGTTAACTTTTGAAGAGGCAGGTAAAAAAAAGTTCATTTTTAAAAGGTTTTTGGAGGCAGATGTGTCATTTTGTTGTCAGATCAATTATTTAGGGATATATAAAATGGGAGAATTATCTATAACTCAAAGATAGGGAGTTATTGCTTGAATGCCAAAAGATGACAAACTAAAAAATTTAATATAAAAAATATTGTATCCCATATCATTATCGAATATTGTTTATAAAATAGCATATATCTTATAAGTTGAAAAACTCGTGCCCAATCCCAGTGTATATAAGATATCACAATAAAATATGTTTCAATCAAATAAGATTAGAACTGTTCTTGATAAATTGATGGATATGGATCAAACAGGTTTTCTTTAACATAGGGGTACAATGCAATACAAGGTTATTTCGTGCTGTAGTGCATTATGCAGAATAACATGATATTTCTGGGTGTTATCAATGACTTTGGAAAAGCTTTTGATTCGGTGTTATATATATATTTATATATCATTTCGAGTTTGGTAACAGTATTTTGATTTGGGTTAAAATATAGAAATGATTTTTCAGTAGTTAATTAGGGCGGTAAATTGTCTGCTTTGCCTAATGAGAAAACTTAAGTCTGGCTTAAAACTGCACATTTGCTCTATACATGTAGCTACTTGTCGCAGATTTTCTTGTCCGAAACCTTCGACCTACACAACAATGAAAGAAACGATTTCACCTTGAAATGTACCGGATTTGTCATGGAAACAAGTCTCATTAAAAATGCTTGTAATAAAATCACAGGAAAGCCCAACTTGCAATTTTGTTGGCACCACCAGTTCCACAAGTTTCAGAAAAAATTATTCAGATTTTAAATCTTAAAAACGAGGATAGTTTTTGAATAACAAAGACATGCGTTGTCAAATATTTTACCGTTGCAACCGATTTTAAAGATGGATCGTTCATTTGAAAAAAAAGAGTAAATATCATGGGTTTTTTTAATGAAATAAAAACAAATCATTAATTATTTTTTAAATTCAATTTGTTGCTTACCATATTGTTGGTGTTCTTTCCTTTCTAAAGTAACTAAGCTAATCCATTTGTTTTGTGATAAAATGGAAATACATATGTATACTGGCTATAGGCTATGGACAATTTGGTCACATGATTGACTAGATGGGAGTGCATTGCTCCCATCTGGTTTATTTAGAGTAAACTGATCATTGCCAACAGCAGAGAATATTCAATGTCGCTTTTGTAACTTTAAAAAATAAATTCCATATCCATCAACCACTCATTGTGTAACCTCTATCACTTCATGGGGTGTAATAATCCTCGCGATGTTTTTGTTTATTTTATATATTATAGATAATTTTATCATACTATTTTATATTCTATGTATAGTCAAATATGGCTGCAGTCAACAAACGTTGTTTGGATATAGTCGCTCATAACTAGGACATATTATAGTAACGGAAGAACATATACAATGTACATTGTTTCAAAATAAGCGCTAGATAACTAGCTTTTATGTTGTCAACTCTTAAGTTGACTTGTGAGAATTATTTTGAAACGTAAAATTACTAAGAATATGTAGTAAAATATAACTTGCGTACTGTATTATTGCCACGACTGTTTAAACTACAATTGTACTAAATAGTCCGCTAACACTGCCTATATCTACTATTTAATGGTCTTTTTACTAAATTAATTATTGCAAGTGAAATCATGAATACTCGGTTAGAAGTTCGCTCCGGTATTTAGAAGATTTTTGGCGTCCACAGGACATATAATGTAACAGAAATGGACATACAGATTGGTAACGTATGGTGGCATATTTCTGCCATCGAGTTGCCGACTTACGACTTAATGATGTCGACATAATTAAGGCATTAAGTCGACATCATATCGGAAGATGTCGACATAAACAGAATATGTCGACTGACACCGACTTGTCAGTTATTGATGTCGACATCTAAACTAAAAGATGTCGACATCTGGTCTTGAAAGTGGAATTCAAAGGCCACTCTTTCATGAAGCACTGTGTATATGCAGCAAGGCACCATACAGCAGAGATCGACGTTGATTTTGTTAATTCAGAAAAGTTTTTATTTATTTGATTTCAAAATTAAAAATTGTGATCCTGCACATCCCGGCCATGCAGCTGTAGCCTGCGTGTACGTACACATTGTAACTGTTAGTCCGAGCTGAGGAAGTTAGAGTGCAAAAGGACTCTGCTTTGTACAACAAATTTCCATCTTCTTGGCCATAATCATTTATTAATTTATATAACCGTGGGTTGAAAATTCGTTTAAAAGCTGTGTTTGTGCTTTGTGGATTAGCATTCGTACCAAGTCCATGTGGTACATACCGTACTATACTATATTACAATGATTTTTTCAAGATTTCATTTTTTTTGCGAATCACGAAAAATACCAGTTACGTAATTTAAAAGCCAAAAAGGTCACAGTACAGATACACAATACCCATTTGGAAACCAGCTTTACTTGAGAGAGTATAGTGCTCTTCACTCCAACTGGCTAGAACCCATAGACCGCAAATGATATTGTGGTCCAGAGTTCACTTAACTCGCTAAATCGCTCTAGGTTTACACTCTATGGTTCCCGGTGGCCAGGCAGGGCCACCGTGGACAAAACGTGGTGGACCGCGAGAACAACTTGAGACAACGCAGAAGGACGTGATAGACAAACGTGAGCGGTCGTGGATTACCGGTGGATGCCGTGCCCAGATTTTTTTTAAACTGTCAAAAAAATTTGCCACGACAGTCACGGGTAACAAGATGGTAAATCGCCACAGGAGCGTCAATAAACGGGATTGACGTACAAAACTAAACAATGCGCTGCGAAGGCAATAACAAACTTCCAACGACGGTCCGTGGTTGAAACGGCATATAATAAGCAAAGCACGTTTCCGCCAGAAACTCACGTGATTTCAAGTTTAGTGACGTTCTGTTGCGTTTTTTCCACGTTTTATCAGGTTGGATGCAGATTGGCTGCACGTTTTGTGGCCGTTTTTGTCAAGGTTTTGACGGCAAGCCAAAGAGTGGATGATAACCGTTTCGACACGTTCTGTCAGGCACATCACGGCTTGTAGCGGATTGAAAAACCCGACGTGATACGGGCGTGGGTTTCGTCCTTATAACGGTCTTACGTTGCAACAACAATATCTCAATGAATAATCATTGGCTGGCCCTGGTACATATTTGCTAAACTTCATGGATTATTTGTATTATTAAATAGAAATAAGTCATTTCCATACACATTAAAACCATCAAATTATACAAAAGCTATTATTGCGAAAAAGAAGATTAAGTGATTAACCATTTACAGAAAAAAATGGCGTAAAAAACACTTTGCTAAAATAAGTTATTATATTCATAACAAATATAATTTTGGTAAATTAAAAATGTGGTTTGAAATGAATTTTCGGCAAATAAATATTGTTTCAAGTTTGTTCAAAAAATCCGGTATCAAGACTTTCAATCCTAGTAAGCCTTGGCGGACCGTGTAAAACGTATCGGACTTGAAATCAAGACGGTGTAAAAACGGTAGCAGACCTCATCAGATCGTAACAGGCCCTAGTGAGAACGTTAGTGGTTCCTTGGAATAGACCGGTGCTAAAAGCCGTATGGTACTTTAACCTCTACCGGAACAGCACTTTCCCGTATATCCCACGGTGCCATGACGTAAACCGTAAAAGACCGTTGGCATAACTTCACAAGACCTAGCTCAACTTGAATACAGAGACAAAAATGCCAAAAATTCCAACGGCGCAACCAACGTTTTCGGGCAAACGGTGGCTACCGTAAAAGTTAATCTCCGTTAGAGGAGAGATTTCTAACCTGAAGGAAAAAACTTGAAGATGAGGTTACTTGTCGAGCAATCAGTAGACATGTTTGATCAAAATTAAAGTAACAAATGATAAACATTCCAAATGAATACAAGGTCTGAGTGACACAGTAATCCCACACCTTTGTAAAGGCAGATAATAGGTTCGGGTTCTGCAAGAAGTTCCATTGATATGTTACAAAGCAAGAATTGACGTTTTAGTCAATAGTGTTAACAGAATTAAAGTGGCGTTCGATGAACGAACAATTGGGTGTTTTAGTGGATTGAGGGAGGAAGATGGAGAGGATACTGAGGCTGTGCTTAGGGAGTTTCTTAGCGTGGGAACTAGGCTATCACGGGTGGAGGCTGGGATTGGTCGCATAGGTTTGGCAATTCTCAGAGGGAAACGATCGACAATAGTGGGCCAGGTTTTTGTATAATAGAGATAGGTCCAATGTATGGGAAACTCGCGGAAACTTAGTGGTACACCTTCTATATTTAACGAGCAATTCCCACAGAAATTGAGGAAAAGCGGAGGAAGTTGTATCCAAACTCAAAGAACTACGGGCGGCGAAAGGCCACCGATGTGAAACTAGTTCGAGATAAAACCTATTGGTAAGACGGTCAATCTATACACGGAGGGATGTTGTAACGGAAGATAAACCTAGAGAAGCACCGGAATGGAACGTATAACTGTCAAGAAATTACGCTTTTAAAAAACTGGGGTGCTTAGAACCCCAAAAAAGGGGAACCGACAAAAACTAAGCAAAGAAAGATGCGTAGGTTTGCCTCAGTGATAACGGGACTCCAGAACGTGTGGATTTCACGATCAGTGGGACAGGGGATTTGTAAATCCAGTAGTCACTCCCCGCTGCTAAGCGCGGTAGATTTTCCATGGGTAAGTAACTTATGGTGGCTGATTACGGCCATCTCGTGTTGTTGTGTTTGTCGCCTTGTCGGTGTTGTCGCCTTGTCGAGTTGTCCGCGGTCTCAAACTGGCGAGCACCCGAGATTTAACAGTTTTAAAATGTCGACTAGTCGCGTTTTCGAGGCGCGCGACAAGGTCGACAACACGACAAGTCCGAACATTTCAAAACACGCACATTGTAATTAGCCGGCGTGCGAGAATCTCGTGTTGTCGCGGTAAAAATGTCGACTTGTCGTGTTGTCGAGTTTGTCGGAACTTGTTCGTGTTTGTCGAGTTGGTGCTGGTCTGGTAGGTGGCTTACCTCACGCCGTCTGATTAGTACGGCCAGTAATCGTCATCTGTTAATTTTAGTGTACTTGAACGCGCTAAGGCCGTAATAGTTCGAAGGCCCCGTTAATCCGAAAATTTAGAAAGATAAATTTGCAATTTTTATGGGGCATAATGTCCATCGATTTGCCGATCTTACGACTTAATATTCCGACTATCGTTAAGGCATTAAGTTCGACATCCATATCGATAGATTGTCGAAACATATAACAGAATGAATATGTCGACTTACCACATGTAAGCAATGCCCACATGAATGATGTCGCAAGAGATATTTATGTAGACAGTCGGTAATGATCGGCGGATTAATGTGTTGTGATGCGCGCCATCGTGGTGGTGTGACAGTGTAGCTCGTGAACCGGACTTGTCAGTTATTGATGTCGGACAATCTGATAACTAATAAGAAGTGTTCCGAGCATCTGCGTCTTGAAAGTGGGGAAATCAAGAGGCACCCTTTCAATAAAGCACTGGTGTATATGGCAGAAAAAGCCAATACAGCAGAGATGACGTTGATTGTTTATTTATTTGATTTCAAAAAAATTTTTTTTTAAAAAACCCAAAAAATTGTGATCCTGCCAAATTCGCGGCCATAGAAACTGTAGCCTGCGTGTACGTAAGCTGTTAAGCCCAAGTAGGAAGTGTACAACGAATTATTATAATATATAACCGTGTGTTGAAAATTCGTTTCAAAGCTGTGGTGGTGTTTTGTTTGATTGCCATTCGTACCAAGTCTATGTAGTGACATCCGTACTATACTATATTAAAAGAATGAAATGAAAAAAATAATGAAAAAAAAAAAGAATTTTTTTATGTTGTATTTCTTGTGGAATCCCGAAAAAATACCAGTTTAGTAATTTAAAGCCATAAAGGTTCACAGTAACCAGAGGGTCACATCAATACACTTGGGGAACCCAGCTTTACCTTGTTAGCTTGGCCTGTCCATATATATATAATATACAATAATATTTACCATCCCTCGATACACTTATATAAAAGGCCAGCAAACGGAATTTTTTTACGAGTCTCAATGGTCCAGATACGAACCTTTTGGCTAAAAATTCCTCCCAGGGACCGCGGGTTTTAAACTCCCCAACTCGCGTATCATCTGCATGTATTTTTCGTAGTAAAAACATGCATTCTTTGTATCAAACGTAGTAAAAAAAAAGTCACGTGCCTGTACACATTCAATGCCATTGGCCGGATATACAATTGTATTATGGGTAACTAGTGATCATGGCGTGAATTTTTGTGTTTACTTCCAATATGGTGATAGTTTGCTTGCCATTTCTTCGGGGAAATTGATTTATTTGTAAAATATTTAGACTCCAAAATGTACGGTGGCGTGATTTGTGCCATTTCGTCTTTTCGTCTTTTCGTCTTTTCGCACCGAAAAGACGAGAATTAAGAAACCTTTAATTTTCGTCTTTTCGTCTTTTCGGGCGAAAAGACGAAATTTAACAAACTTTAAATTTACGTCTTTTTCGCCGCGAAAAGACGAAAGACACAAAAGTCAAAACACGAAAAGACAGAAAGTGATACACGCTAATTAGCGAGCTTTGATTCTCGTCTTTTTCGCCTTCAAAATTTCCTCAGTCTTTTCGTCTTTCCGCACCCGAAAAGCGAAAAATTAAGCAAACGCTTTAATTTTCGTCTTTCGTACTTTTCGCATGCCACGAAAAGACGAAAATTAACAAACGCTTAAATTTTCGTCTTTTCGGTCTTTTCGTATTTCGCCCCGAAAAAGAGAAATTTAACAAAACCTTAATTTTTCGGTCTTTTCGGTCTTTTTCCGCCCGAAAAGACGAAAAATTACAAAACCTTAAATTTCGTCTTTCGGTCTTTTCGACGCCGAAAAGACGAAAAATTACAAAACGCTTGAATTTGTCGTCTTTCGTCTTTTCCTTCCGGTCTGGTGTGAAGTCCATTTTGAAAATCTATTTATCTAATTATTGACTTAATTGTTCAATATAGAAGCTCAAGTAGTTTTATGATAAAAATCGATTTATTAAATTGATAGTAATTACAAGTATCTAATTCCAATGCAAACTAAGATTTAGAAGTTTTAAAACAGAAGTCAACATATCTAATGTATATGTTTGTTACAAGCAGTTACGTAGATTTTTCCACACGTGCATATGCCACGTGGCCACTAACAGATTTCGATCATTCCGGCAAATCCTTTAGGGCGTGGATTGAATTCCCTTTCTTTAAAATTCATTAATATCTTATTTTTGGTGGTTCTAATCGGGCCCTCTTTAGAATTACGCTTATCAAAACTTTGCCGTGTATATGTTAAGGAACCATGAATGACTTAAGATGCTAAACATAGCACTTTACAGGGAGTTGTTGCCTCGTAAACACAACTATGGAAAAAAAAAGTTGTCGGACGGGTATTATTTGAAAGCGTTTGAAACCACGGATAACTTTGTTAACAAATAATTTATGAAAAGGATAACGTCGTGAAGACTTTTTGAGTTTAAAGGAGGGACTTTGTACCAAGGAATTGCTCAAATAACAGTTTATTTAACAGTCAATCAGTAGGTAAAATGTACTGTGTATTATTTGAAAAGACATTTTGACTACATACAATGACATGTCTTCATCATAAATGGTAACATTAGAAATTACATTAAATCTCCGTCGTATATGATAGATGACAAAGATTAAATATGCTGTATTTTGTATTTTTTCGGGGGAAAAGGCGAAAAGACGAAAGACGAAAAGACGAAAATTAAGGTTTGTTAATTTTCAGTTCTTGTTTCGAAATATCACGCTGAACTGTATATCAGGAATAATTGTATACTATGGAGTGTTAGTCTGTCTTCACATGATATTATTACCGTCTGTACATTAGGGAGAGCGAATAATGATGAAAGAGTGTAACACAAAGCGTAAAATTTAAGTGGTTTGTTATAACTGGTATCTGCTCGCATTCTTCGGCGGGCGAAGTCACGCACATAACCATATCCCGGAAATGTTTAATGGAGTCTTGTAATACTTGTCGCACTTTATCGGGCGGACGCGGAAAAGACGAGAGAGCGACCGAGAAGTATCCGAGGTTGATATATTATGTGCACTTAGGGCGAAGGGCTCAGAAATTCGGAAAGGCAGTCTAGATTATACGGCGAGTACCGCGAGTCACTTCGTTCTCGTATACCTAATCCTCTACGGTGTTATTCGACGTGTTCCAGACTTTTTCGTCTTTTCCGAGCCGCGAAAAGACGAAAATTTAAATTCTGGGTAATTTGTTCGTCCTCTGTTTCGTTGTAGGCGTAAAAAGGCGAAGCGAGAATTAATGATATACTCTATAATTTCTTCGTTACTATCTTTCGGGGCGAAAAGACGAAAAGAAGATGTCGAATTGGGCATAAATCAGCCACGCTGGGAATAAAAGTGCTAATTAATATGGCATTGCATATACCACTTTGGAACTGTATGCACATATGCACTGGTTTTATTCTATAATATAAATGAACTGGGAAATGTAGTATGTAAAACGGACGCAGTTGTTCACACCGTTTTGTAAAGATAATGAACAACTACGGAAATTTACTCCATAAATATCAATAAGTCCGACCGTCTAAATTCTAAACATATCGACTGATAGATCTACTCGAGACCTACGTGCTCTACGCGGCTAGGGAGTTGTAGAATATGCTGGTCGTCGCTTCGCTGTTGTTTAATTCAATGTGTGAAGTCACTACCCACGTTTATTTATTTACCTCTCAAAACCGGATGGTTATGCTGGATGCAGACAATATACATATACAGTTGGATGAGTCCAGGGGCAGGTGCAGAAGGATGCCACGTCGAGAGATGCTTGCTATGTGGCATAGATGAGCCGTAAGTTATGAATGATGTTGATTGCAGAGATGAGACATGTATTAGCCTAGGTCAGAGATAATCGACCTCTATATTGGACAAGTAAACACACACTCATGTTGATCCATATGACGTTATGCCACACTAATAGATCATTCCATATTATCTTCGCGCATATAATGTTGTACATAACACTGAGAGGTAAGCTAGGGATACAAGCCCGAGCAGTGACTTGTTCTTTAGACGTGTTCCGCTACTTAGATACAAATATAGGCGTGGTTTGCTATACCATTGAGAGGGGGACAGATGGCGTCGAGTGTAGTGGTGTGTATCATGTTTATCCTTCATGTATTTCTGGGAGTCAGATTATAGAGCAGATACTATTGCTATAAATTCCATGTCGTAATAACTCATGAGTATGCAGAATCAGAGTGTGTCACTTGATATATAAGCCATCTCATCAATGGTTAGAATATAAACTATCCGCATGAGCGCACTTATGCTTATTGTTGGGAAGATCTATATAACATACATGTATGTACACACTATACTCAAGAGAACAACGGGTTTATGTGCTTACGATGCGCAGCTTCCCGGCCTGGTAAATTGCGCGCGATCAGAAGGACTAACTCATCATTATGCGTCTTCGAGAGGGAGTGACAGAAAATGTATCTGCATTTTGTGTTGTCAGAATAACTCTTCAATCGAGATTTGAATAGGATCTCATGTCCCTCTCATTAGCCAATATATAGTGATCTCTTCGCTACTGTGTTGTGTGTGATTCACCGTTATAGACGTGTATCTCGTTCTCACACTTAAGGATGTGCTCTTCAAGATTCTCACGAGAGCACGAGCGCTGTGTTTGAGGTGTCGATAGGGAGGAAATATATCCGAAAGTTCCGTTCCGTTTCATTTTGACATACATTTATCGGAGGAGCATCTCGGACCTGCTGCGCTTCGGGGCTCGAGATTTTGACCACACGCGATATACAGATGCAATTACGGGAATCAAAATAAACTCTTCCCCGTTTCAAAAATTAAAATTTTAAAGGTTAAATGGGTATCATCACTGGCTGATTTCATGGGCCTGATAGGCCAAATATATGGTGCTTATATCAGTGTATGTATTTGTTTCATTCTTTATCGAACTCGGGTGACCAATCAGGAAAAAAAACATGCATGGCTGACAGGTGGTATGTGTTTTGTTATTCCTTGCTATATAGACTTAATTTTTAGTTTTCTCTTGTTATAAAACATTTCCAAGAGAAAGGAAAGGTAAAGAATAACAGAAATAGAGAAAAGTCCATCTTTTATGGGCATGATTTACATCAGTCAGTAGTGGGTACCAAGTTCATTAAACTTTTTAAATGTGCAACTGCAGGGGCGTAGGAAGAAAAGGGTCCTCCTGCACATTTTCGTACTTCATTATTTCCTAAAAGTTCAAGCACGTAATGTTCAAACCTTTAATGATAAAAATTAAATACACATGAACTAGACTAAAATGTCTATCAAGGGATTCTACTATTTCAAAAATGTTTTCTTAAAATATTATATTGTTTATATGTCTAAGCAAGACAATTAAATCAATTCATTATTTTTTTTAGTTAAACAACAATGTGCTGATGGTGTGAGTCGTAATGTTCAGATCGAGCAGGGTTGCATAATGATGTGACGACATTCACAATTATAATTTCTAAATGTAGGTAAATGTAATACGAAAAATTACCACGTTAAGAACGCATTAAAATCCTCAAAATACACCGTAAAACTCATATTGGCCATTCCAAATCGTAATATTTTTCGCGGGGAAGACCCCCGGAACCCCAGAACACCAAAGCTCGCGCATTCGGCGCTCGCAAAATCATCAAAATCGTAATTTTTTCCGGGGAGATCCCCAGACCCAAACACCAAAATCTCGCGCATTCGGCGTTCGCAAATCATCAAAATAATCAAAATACATTCGTAAAAATTATCTCAGCCATTCTAATCGTAATATTTTTTTTCCAGGAGAGATCCCCGGACCTCCAAACACCAAAATCTCGACCCTTCGACGCTCGCACGCCATTTTGCATATTCATTAATTCCTGTTAGCGTCGCCATTGATATGGATGTGTACAAGGTATTATATGTAATGATTTATGAGAAAAAGTTATATAAAGTATATATGGTTTGTGTGTTGAATTAATTTCCCCCTGTGTGACCTATTGCAATTGTCTTTTGGCCGGTAACATCCAGTGTCTGTTGTAAACAATTTACAATCTTCTTTATAACCAAGAACCTCATACATGGACATGTTATTGGGCCATAGCATGCTGGATGAAGGAATACAAAAGTTTGTTCAAATCGATGATCTTGACCTATGTGCCAAGTCACAGGGCTGAGATAATTTATTTGTTTGTTTAAAAAGCAAAACATTATTTTATAACTGTGCATATCGGAATTCAGGTGACTGTTAGACATATATATCCTCTTGCCTTCTGCCTCATTCTCAACTCTCATCCATTTGTAAACAATTCAAATTTTAACAAACTTTTCTCCACACAAGGTTTTCTCATTTTACAGCAAGTACAAAAACAACAACAATCAAATTACAATCATGAATATTTTGTATTGATATTAATTTTTTTTTGCAAATTTTCAGACAAACAAACATGTTTCAAATTAAATTAATACACATATTTGATTGATATATTTGATCTGCATTCATTATTGAATTTTAAAAAAAAAAATGAAAAAATTCAAGTTTTAATCAAGGGAGATAAATCCGTTTTGAAGGATTTTCCACGAAGTGGAAAAGTTAAGATTAATCAGAGATTACTATTTAAATCTCTGGATTAATTCACTTCCCATTCATTATTCAACCAAAATTTAGCCTGGTACATTAACACAAATTTTATTGATGAAGTAATTGTCGAGTATATATACATGAACTTCAATTTATCACTGTTTCACAATCAAAAGTCTACTCTAAGCCTTCTGTTTCAAATGGTGGAAATGAAACCACGATCGCGGAGGATTTCCCCATAATGGTACAAAACACGCTTCTTGTAGTAAAACGAGTTAAACAAGTCACGTGATTATACCTCATTCATGCCATTGGCCGAAATAATATGGAATTGTATTAGTGGGTAACTAGTGATCACATGAGTGTGTGTTTACTTCCAAATAGAGTGATTTCTCTGATCTGGTATTTATACATAATTAGGCCTTTTGGAAGAGATCTTATTTTCTCTGTGTTATATGAATATGTTCTGAACCCTAAAGCTGGTAATAATACATATAAATATAAAATTTAGAATTCTAACGAATTTAGCCGGGGAGTAGCCGATCTTCGCTGATCCTAGATTAGACGGTTAGACCATTGACTTAGTCAATCATTTATTTACAAAAGTGGAAATGACAGTTTTAATAACTCATTTCAGTTCATTATTATATAGTAAAACAGTGCTATATGGTGCAAGTCAAAATGATAATGCATGCAATATTAATAACATTTTGGAGTCTAAATATTTTCAAATAAATCAATTTTCTCCGAAGAAATGGCAAGCAAACTATCACCATATTTGGAAGTAAACACAAAATCACGTGATCACTAGTTTACCCATAATACAATTGTATATTCCGGCCAATGGCATGAATGAGGTATAAGCACGTGACTTTTTTTACTACGTTTTTACTCAAAAAATAAGATGCAGATACAATGTATATCCCGAGTTTGGAGCTAAAACCGCGTCCCGCGGGAGGATTTTTAGCCCAAAGGTTGAATCTGGCCATTGAGACCGTAAACAAAAATTCGTTGTGCCTTTATTTAAGTGTATCGAGGATGTAAATATTTTATGTATACATGTATATATGGACAGGGCAAGCTAA